>VDFB02330396.1:0-106804 GCA_007258455.2 Sequoia sempervirens | reverse complement strand
GGAGGGGAGACATGAGGAGGATGCAGAGGGGGAGAGACATGAGGAGGACGTGGCAGTGGCAGAGTATGTGGCTGATGATGATGATGATGAGGACGATGCCATGGATGATGCTGAGAGACTAGTCAAATGGTGGATGGTAGAGGGCGAGGAGGAGACACCCTCTAGTTCAGCGTTGCCCCATGATGCGATGACAGACGAGAGGGTGGCAGAATTATAGAGGAGATTATATGAGAGCATGGTCCAGGTCAGAGCCTTGCAGTCAGAGTTAGAGGTAGCCCGGTAGAGAGGGATCAGGTCATGATCCACCAGCAGGACTCGGCCTAGTGGTGCACACAGTTTACGGCATTATGTATAGGGCATGTAGGGGATATGACTCACGAGCTAGCCAGGGTGAGCACGAGATTAGGACAATACATCACATTGTATGAGTAGGCAGTGCCACCTGAGCGACGAGATCCTACCTTGTCACGGTCACAGACGAGGATAGGTAGTGGCCACAAATTAGGTAGTGCTAGTGGCAGCAGGAGTCACACAAGTGTCAGAGGGTCTACCTCGACAGGGCACACATCAGGGCACAGGTCCCACCACTCATGTAGGCACACTTCGAGTCACCACTCGAGCCACAACTATGGGTCTACTGGTTCAGTGCAGAGGCAACCACCAGTGGTAGATCCATCTACTTCTCAGAGTCAGGCAGCAGTGACATCACAGATGTCCATTACCATGGAGATGACACCTTCATTCTTAGTTCCACCAGTAGTACAAACAAAAGTTGCTACAGGTCCGCCTATTATTTCAGTGCCACTGACAAGGCTTCCGCCCTCACACTCTTCACTATGAGGGGATGATGAGAGTCTACCCTAGGGGAATGCTTGTTATTATGACACATTATGTATATTATTGAGCCTATGAGCTCCATTTTTGGGATATCTGTTGACTCTATCCTGTGACATTGTACATTTTGAGATGGTACTTATATGAGGATGCAGTTTTGATGCGGCCTACATGTGTATTATGTGATGTTATTTGATTTATGTATATGATGTGATGTCCTATGTATGATGCTTAATTTATGATGCCATGTATGTCCTATGATGTGTAATCATGATTATGATGCCATGATAATGTAGTGCTTACTTATGTGAGATGATGATGATAAAAAATATGCATAATATATTTATGAAATGGGTGCAATGTTGATGATTATGTTAATGTACTTTTGTGATTATGTAAATGCTATGGATGATGTACGTATGGACCTGATGCAATGTTTATATGATCATGTATGCACTTATGTTTTTTGTATGTCACAGGATGTCATCGTGAGATGGACGAGAGGAGATGACCAAATTGACAAGAGAATATGACCAGACTGAAGAAGAGAAGGTGAGCAGACCGAAGGAGATGCATGTTAGTTCCTAGACCAAATCCTTCAAAGCTTTACTATAGGACTTTAATATTTATTACTCTTAATCATCATTGGGCAGACTGTTGTAATGGCCCACAAACATGATGATATGACATAGATCAAGGTGTGCAAGGTCATACCATTACATAAGACCAGTAGTCTGAGACAAGGATGATCATGACTCATACTAAGAGCGTGATTACCCCAATCTTTTTGTCATAATCAACCACAAGCAGAAAAAGACAAAGTCAAATCATGAAATGTCGTTGCTTCTCTAAATCCTGTTTCCAGGACATCTTTGAGAAACTAGCGACATGATTTCCAAAATATAACAAAATAGAGCCCTTATCATGATACGTCATTGTTTTTCTAAATCCCAGAATTAGGACCTCACTAAGAAACTAGTAGTCATGCGTGTCAATCGTCATGATACGTTGCTGCTTCTCTAAATCCTGGTAGTGGGATCTCGTTGAAAAACTAATAACATGATAAAAAGCCAAAAGACAAGTGTCAAATGTTTGCCAAGTGTGTCTGGATATCCATTGTTCTGATGTCAAGATGCCATGTTTGATAATGTCAAGATGCCGAAATGTTTAAAGTTTTGATGATCTTAGATGAAAAATGTTGAGAATTTTTGAATTCAGGAAGGACACATCCTGAATAATGTTGACATCAAGAGGATTTGATCCTTAATAGTCAAAAGGGATCCCTTGAAATGATGACGATAACTAGGAAGGACACATCCTAAGGCATAGATGATGGAGTTGGTTCTTCAGAAGGACACATCTGAAGAATACTGATGTCACAAGGAGTGATCCTTAGATGTCAAGAGGATCGCTCAAAATGTCGAATGACAATTACGATGCCTAGGAAAGACACATCCTAAGGCATGAATGACAGAGGTTATCGTTCAGAAGGACACATCTGAAGATTAACTAGGGGTTGACAGTTTTGACAGGTTATGGTGATTTGACCTATTTTGACCGAGTTTAACTTGTGCTGACCAAATGTCGCTAATATCACAATGATATGTGCCGATGAGAGTTGTCATGTTGTGATAAATGATTGTCATAGTTTTCTTTGAGTTTTGTTTGTTTGGGAAGGATTTGCATTGTCTTGGAGGCTTTTTGACGTGTGTGCTAGTGTGATGTCATGAACCCTAATGGACTGACCTAGTGTGGCCTCAGGGGCTCATCAATAGATGGCCTTGCCTACGTCATACACTCAGAGACCTCGTAGTTCGACACAACCAATGACTTTGTATCGATGACCAAAGATTGTGCCATGATTTTATTTTGACAAACCTAAAAGGATTGACCTAATGTCTCGAGGACTCGAAAATGAGTCTTTCCTACGTAGCAAATGTGCAGAGACAACGTAGTTAGGACAAATGACAAAGACTTGACCAATTGACAAGATAGATTTGACCAGAGATGATCCTGTGTTTGACATTTTGTTGTGGTTTTCTTCAGGACATATTTCAATTTTTAGGTTTTTCTTCAAGACATTTTGTGATGTTTTATCTTTTTTCAAGACATTTTATGATGTTTTTGTCTTTTTTCAGGACATTTTCAATGTTTAGGTCTTTTTTCAGGACTTTTTCAATGTTTAGGTCTTTTTTCAGGATTTTTTCAATGTTTTCCAAAGCCGTATGTGACATCCACTGTAGTTATATGATACAAATTTTGCCCCCAGTCAGGTCCAAGACTTAGCCAACTTTAAGGAATATGGACAGGATGCTGCTGGTTTACTAGATGGTTAGTCGTCAGGACTCGATGTCAATCATTTATCAACCATGAAAGGAAGGGTATAATGTCATATCGACTAGCGTGATAATGGCATGAGATCTCCTCCATCCTAAGCGAAGGCAGACAAAGTGATAGTAGATGGCAAAGCAATGATTGATTACACATGGCACCTATTTGCCAGGTTTTCACCATGGTACCTATCCAAAGTGCCTGTTTGCCAGGTTTTCACTGTTGGATGAAATTTTTCTTATTTTTTTATTGTTGCTGAGACACCTATTTCCCAGGTTTTTATCAAGGCAATGATTTTTTATCATTTTCTAAGTTTTTTTGTATTTTTTCCATTCTTAGCTCGATCTCCTGATGCTATGCATAGAACTTTCGAAGATGTAGACTATTGATGGGCTCTGTCAATTGTTCTCCATCTGGAGTCACCAGCTGATAGGCTCCAGAACCAAAAGAAGAGATGATGACATAAGGACCCAACCAGTTCAGTTCAAAATTTCCTGGCTTTTCTCTGTCAGCTTGGTTCTTAGGGTTCTGCATTAGGACTAAGTCACCAATGTCAAATTTCCTGACCATGACCCTCTTATTGTAACTACAACAAAGTCAGTTCTGATACGCTTGTAGATGGTTTAGGGAATTTTGTCTTCTTTCTTCCAGCATTTCCAACTCATGCAGGCACGATTGTCTATACTCTTCTTCATTCGTTAAACCCTTTAGGGAGACTCATAACGAAGGAATTTTGACCTCAATGGGCAAGATTGCCTCAACACCATAGACCAGGGCAAATGGAGTGGCCCCTGTAGGCGTACGAATGATAGTGCGGTAAGCCCACAGAGTAGGATTGAGTTGTATATGCCAATCATGACCAGCGTCATTGACCATCTTTTTGAGGATTTTAACAATGGTATTATTCGATGCCTCAACTTGACCGTTTCCTTGTGGGTAATATGCAGATGAAAAATGGTGTTGGATGTGAAATCGCTCACATAACTCTTGAACATCCTAGTTTTTAAACGGACGTCCGTTGTCAGTGATGATGGATTGTGGAAGGCCATACCGGCAAATGATGTAGTTAAGGATGAACTTGGATATTTGTTTGCCAGTAATATATGTCAATGGGATGGCTTCAATCCACTTCGTAAAATACTCAGTGGCAGTGATAATGAATTTATGGCAGTTGGACGAGGTTGGATGGATCTTACCCATGAGGTCAAGTCCCCATTGAGCCAAGGGCCAAGGAGAGGTGATCGGCCGAAGTTCCTATGTGGGAGCATGGATCAAATCACTTTGAATTTGACATTTGTAACAAGTTTTAACATATTCTAATGCATCATTTTCAATGGTCAGCCAATAGTACCCAAGTCTCGTTATCTTCTTAGCTAGAGTAGGACCACTCGAATGAGATCCGCATATACCATCATGTACTTTGCATAAGGTTGTACCTGCTTCATTAGTGTCGAGACATCTAAGGAGGGTATTGTCAAAGCTACGGCGGTAAAGGGTGTCACTGACGATGGCATATCTTGAATATTTTCTAATGAAGGACTTCTTCTAGTTATTGGATAGGTTGGATGGAAGGGTTTGGGACTTAAGGTAATTGTGAATGTCTTGATACCAGGGAGAGTTGGGACCAACAAGTTCGCAGACCATTTCTAATTCTAGAATGTCATAGGCAGGAACCAATAATTGTTCTATGAGAAACTCCAACTGTGGCAGATTGCTTGGGATGTCAAGGAGAGAGCCTATTGTAGCCATTGCATTTGTGGCTTTGTTCTGTGTTCTTGGAACTTGTTCAAAAGTTACCATATGAAAGTACGTTTGGAAACTGTCAACCATTCACTTATAGGGCATCAACTTCTCATATTTTGTGTCATAGTCATCATTAACCTGGTTGATGACAAGCTGAGAATCTCCATAGAGATGTAGTGCTCTAATTTTCCATTTTATTACCATTCTTAGTCTTGTAACCAATGCCTCATATTCTACCACATTGTTTGTGCATGGGAATGCAATGCGGAAAGACTTAGGAATGGAGTCTCCTTGAGGGGTGATAAACAAGATTCCTGCCCCCGAGCCATGATTTGTGTGTGATCCATAAAATAGAGTCACCAAGGTGCCTTAGGTTTTGTATGGAATATCGACTCATCTGGAAAATCTGCCACTAGCGGGTGATCACTTTGCAAAGGTGCATCTACCAGTTGGTCTGCAATGACTTGTCCTTTTATCGCCTTTCTTTCCACATACTGAATATCATATTCACTTAGAATCATGACCCATTTTTCTAGACATCCTGTTAATGCTGCCTTGCTCAACAAATATTTTAGGGGGTCGATCTTTGCTACTAGCTGCGTCTAATGGCTTAGCATATAATGCCTTAGTTTTTGTGCTACAAAGACCACGGCTAGGCAAGCTCATTCAATTGGTGTGTAGTTCAACTCATACTCGGCCAACGTCCGACTAATATAGTATATAGCTCTTTCTTTTTCTTCTTAGTCGTTTTGTGCTAATAATGCCCCCAGCGCTGAACTAGTTGTTGAGATGTATAGGATCAATGGCTTTCCATGAATGGGAGGCATGAGAATTGGCATTGACAGTAGGTAGTCTTTGATTTGCTAAAAGGCTTCTTGACATTTTTCTATCCACACAAAGGGGATAGCCTTGGGCAACAGGTATTGGAATGGTTGGCACTTGTCAGCCAATTGGGCTATGAAGTGCCGAATAGATTGTACCCTACCTTGTAGAGTCCTGAGTTCACTGATTCCTTTGGGAGGAGGCATATCTATGATGGCTTTGACTTTTGCTGGATCAACCTTAATGCCTCTTCGAGAAACTATGTATCCCAAGAGTTTACCTGATGTTACACTGAAGACACATTTCTTAGGATTTAGTCAGAGTTTGTATTCTTCCAGCCATTTAAAAATTATGTCTAAAACCTTGAGGTGATCTTTCCTGGTTGCTGATTTAGCCAATAGTTCATCTACATAATCTTCCATTATTTTATGCATCATGTCATGGAAGATTGTAGTCATAGCCCTTTGATATGTGGCACCTACATTTTTGAGACTGAAGGGCATGACATTCCAACAGTATGTTCCCCATGGGCAAGTAAATGTCATTTTGTGCTGGTCTTCTGGGGCAATGCGAATCTGATTATAGCTAGAGAAACCATCCATGAGGGATAGCATCTCATATCCTACTGTAAGGTCAACTATGATGTCAATGTTGGGTAAAGGAAAGTCATCCTTTGGGCATGCCTTATTTAGATCTCTAAAATATGTGCAGACGTAGATCAACCCATTTGGTTTTGTTACTGGCACCAAGTTAGATATCCATTCTACATAGTCAATTGACCAGATGAATCCAACGTCTAGAAGTTTCTTCAACTCTGCCTTGACCAATAGAGCGACTTGAGGGTGCATTTTGTGTAACTTCTACTTGACTGGTTTAACATTAGGCAATAGTGGCAGATGGTGCAAGACCAGTTATGGGTCTAATCTTGGCATGTCTGCATAGGACCATGTGAAGTTTATTTTATGTTCAGCAAAGAATTTATGAAATTCTGGCCTCTCTTCTTCAGTCAATGATGCAGCAAAGAGGACCATTTTGGGATCTTCTGTAGTCGATATGTTATCTTCTATGGTATCTTCTACCAGCATAGCTGACTTCTCTTGTTGCACAGGAAGAAAGTCCAGTCCTCCATCTTTGGGTGCCTCAGAGAGGTTTTCACCCACAGATACGTCCTTTTTTTTACTATTTTATCATCAAAAGGTGCCTTTCAGTTTTCACCTAGAGACGTTTCATTTTTTATTTTATTTTTATTTTTACTTTTGTGACTGGAGGACGGAGTAGTCTCGCCGAAGTATGTTGTGCAATCTAGATCAATGGTGAATCCTGCCTTGTGGTCACCATTAGGTATGTCCTCACGTAATCCCATAAATTCTACAATTGCCTCATCATTCTGAAATGTATCTAGGACAGGCGGGCCTTGTTGGTCCCAATCGACTAGTTGAGGATAAACTAGGGAAATGCCATTGTCAGTGTTGGTGAATTGTGGGGAGGATGCAGAAAGCATGTAGACGGATTCAATGATATTGTAGATGAGGTTATCATCATCCAACTCCACATCAGATTCTATCCAATATTCCCCTTCACTTGTCTCATATTCGTTGTCGAAATAAGGGGTGAAGGACCTAAAGTCATGATTATCAATGTCACTTGGTAATTCAGATGGGTTGGACTGATGGGATTCAGATAGTGGGGTTTGCAAATCATGGGAGGTGGTAATGGGAGTTTGACTATTTGGTGCCTAATCAATTTTAATTTTTTTCCAAAATCTTTGTTTAGAGGTTAGTTCCCCTTCTTCGACAAACAAATCATCTAGGCAACGGTCACTTAGGGATCATTCTAAGCCAAATTCCCACTCTTGGGAGTCAGTTTCGGTGAGGGTTTCCATAGTAGTTTTGACACTTTTCGAAGCATGTACTCGTTCACTTGAAAGTCCAGAGGTACGTCGATTGTCATAGTCGGGAAATCCAAACCCTAATCCAAGATACTTCGGTATTTCGAAAGGTTCTATGGGCCCTCTTCGACTAGCTTTATTTCTGCCTAGGCCACTAGTACCATAACCTTGTCCCCCCATTATATCATAACCCTTGCCATAATTTTGAATTGGTAATGGGGGTAGTGCGATGATATCCTTATAGATCCATCTTGTGATGTCAGTAAGGTCCTCATTACTCATGTCCCCCCATTTGATGAAAACTATTTTTGGTGGAACCTTAAAAATTATTTGGGGTTCCATTCTGAAACATGGCCTACCGTAGACCTTTGGTGACTTGGGTATTGTTATTATGTTGTATATTGTGTGCAGTTTGAATTCTCCACAACTGAGGTCCTGGATCTTGACAGTGGATTCAGCCTTAGAGCTAGTGGAAGGTGGTGGTATGGTGGAAGACGTGGATGGAGCGGATGTGGAAGATGATGTGAGTGTGGATGGGTCGATGTATTTGGATGATGAGGAGCCAGGTGCTTCTCAGTTAATAGGTACTCAATTTTTAGAGATACCTCTTAAGTTTGTACAATATTGGAAAGGGTCGGGGTCTCCATATATGGTTATTTTTGTGCCGTCAAATGGAAACTTTAGGCATTGGTGATATGTGGATGGAACAGCTTTTAAGGCATGGATCCATGGACGACCGAGCAAGATGTTGTATGGTAGTTCCAAATCCAGAACCTGGCAGGTTGTGTCCACAATGATCAGTCCCACTCTGATAGGGAGAGAGATAATGCCACGTGAAGAGCATTCTTCATCATCATATGCTTTGATCACTATACTCTTTTTTGGGTCCACTCATGCATCGAAGAATCCTAGAGCCTTAACCAGTTTGAGGGAGCACATGTTCAATCCTGTTCTGCCATCTACTAAAACCCATCTGACTTTGTATTTGTGGACAAATGTTTCTATGTGCAAGGCATCATTGTGGTTAGTTTTAGGTGATGAATAGTCTTGATCCGAGAAGGTGACATGGTGAGGCATAGTGAGGTATCCCACCATGGTCTCAAACTGATTGATAGCAATGTCCTTGGGGACTAATGACTCTTGTAGGGTTTTATCTAGTATATCCTTGTGCACGGGAGAGATACGAAGCAGCTCAAGTATAGAGATTTGCACGGGAGTCTTGCCTAGCTGGTCGATAAGGTTGAACTAACTTTTGGGTTGCCCCTGCTTTGTGGTCGGGGTGGGTTTTGACTGTTTAGCAGATGGTCTAGGTATGGTAAGTTTGGGTTGCCTAGCGGGAGACAAACCAGCTATGGTGAACTTGCCACTTCGAGTAGTAGCATTACACTGAGGTGCTCTCTTGATTATAATGGTGTTGATGTATTCTTCATCAGTTCGTACATTATTTATAATTGGTCCACTAGAATAGTCGTACTTGGCTCAGGTGAAGTTAGCTTGATTATTGTTTGTCTGTAGACCTGAGGTGGAAGCATTATGAGAACCATGGTTTTGTAGTGGATTCTTATGGATAGTATGATCTGAATTGGAGGCGAATTGAGATCTGCCTACTTCAATGATACGACTTTCGATAAGATCTTGTACTAGGTTTTTCAATTGTCGATAGTTAGAGGTTTTATGTTCTTTTGTACAATGATAATCACATAATGTATTATCATCCCACCATGCTGGTTTGAATTGTCCAGGGTCATATGGTTTTGGTTCCTAAAGTGTGATGATGCCAGTCTGGATGAATTTCTTGAGGACTTCCTCAATGGGTTCACCCAAAGAAGTGTATGTGCGACCTTTAGGAAATTGTCTCATTTGACAGTATTGTCCCTGATTGTTTTGACCACTCTAGTTGTTTGAAAGGACATTGGGAGAAGGTGTCAATGTCGTTGTTGGTTTGTTTTGTTGTTGAACCCCTTTTAGGGCCAGTACAAGACCCACAATGTTTGCAGTCTTGGCGTCAACAACACCGTCATTTGTAACATGTTTATTTTTAACCCAATATTTGTTTTTGTCAGCGGGTGGATTGACGTTTATGTTTTTGGGACCGTACCTTAGTTCTCCCTTTGCGATAAGGGCTTTCTCAATCCGGACCCCTTTTTCAACTAAGTCTGTGAAGTTTGTGCAACAATGTACTTGCAATGCATATTTTAGGGGCCCAAGAAGTGTTTGCACAAACATGTCGACCTTTTCCCTTTCAGGTATATCAATATGACATTGACTAGCTAGACTTCTCCATTTCTGAAAGAATGTGATGAAAGTCTCACCAGCATCCTCTTGCGTGAGATTGCACAAGCTAGTGATAGAGGTATCCATGTCAATGTTGTACGTGTAATTTTTTATGAATTTTTTTTAAGCTCATCCCATGTTTGGATATCCTTTTGAGTGGAAAACCATTCAAGGGCAGGACCCACCATAATTTTAGAGAAAAGTCTCATCAAGTATGTTTGTTCATAAGCAATGTCCATACAATTAGTTGCAAACTCACGAACATGTTCAATGGGGTTTGTCTTGCCTCTATATTTTGTGAAATTGGCTGACACATATCCTGGAGGAAACGAAGGCATGTATAAGCTCATGTCGAATGGGTATATGTTTAGATCATATGATATTTTTGATTTCTTGTCTGATACGTATATTTTTTGGATAGTTTTCTCTAAACCCATCAATCTTGTTTGTAAGGCATCCATAACAGGGTCATTTGTGGTCCCGTGTGTTGGGTTGCCTAGTACACCATGGGTCCCTGTTTGTTGTGCGTGAATATTGGTGTATTGTGGTGATATAGATTGTTGTGACATGTATGATGTGTGTGGATTGGTGTGTTGTTGGTACTGAAAGTTAGGGTTGGGTGTATGTTGGTGAGTATGAACGTGGGATGAGTAGGTTGGAATATGTCCCCCAACCATTTGTTTTGATATTTGGGGAATATGGTGACCATGAACATTTTTATTTATGAATGGTGCCATGGGTTGTGTTATTTGGCCACCTTGTCCAAATTGTTGGGTTTGAACTAGGGGTATGTTTGCATTTGATCCTTGGGAGGCAATGACATTTGACTGTGTTGGTGTGTTAACATTTTTTTGTTGTCCTTGAATGAATACATGTCGTTTGCCTCCCCCCAAAGGATTTTGCAAGATACCAATGAGAGGGTGTGTCGAAAGTGTACTCATGGTACTAGATGTGGTTGTCAAGGGGGGATTGTTGTGACTTGATGATGCCCCCGTGACATTTACCATTGTGGTAAAGAGAGGGTTTGAATAATTTTTCCATGTTGCCGAGGGGCCATAGGTGGTTCCAGCCAATTGTGATAGTGTCGTGGATGTTGGGGGCATTGTGGCCGATTGTGATCCTCCAATGGATGTTGCATTTATTGAGTTGGAGGTGTTTGAGATGTTGGGAGTAGCATGTACTGTCGTTGTAGTGTCAAAGAAAGTATTGCTTGTAGTGTTTGGATTTTGACCACTGTTTGACAAGTTATGTGTGTTGTTGATCTTAGGGTCCAGGGATGTTGATCTCAAAGTGTCGATGTTGAATCCTTTAGGTCATTTGGCTCCTTGACTTAAGAGTATGGCCAAGTATCTGTCTCTGTCGTATAGGACCATTTTTTTGACAAATTGAGAGGCCTCTAGATCTTGTGCCACTACCTCTAGGTTTTCCTCAAGTATTTGACCGTATTCTTCTTTACGCAAGAATAGTTCAAATGGACTATTTGATGAGGGGGGTGTTGTTGTGAGAGGTTGATCCTTTGTGTTGGAAAATGGATTGTCAAAAGTCCAGTTCGGGCGTATGTGGGATTGTTGACAGTGGATGTGGAGTCTTGTCGAAAGTTTTCCATTTGTCTCTTTTGTTTTTGGAGTCTTGTTTCCACCATAAAATGATATTTCTCAAAATGGAGATGATAACTAAATGCAAGGATGACACTAATGATGACTAAAATGTGTAATGTTTTTTTGGATTTTTGGGAATAAAATATGCAATGTCTAAACCTATAATGCAATTTAAGACAAGGATATCTAAGCACTTCTAAACTGACTTTTTGTTCTCGATTTCGGTTACTAAAGGACTTTGCTAAAAATAACAAGATGACAAGGACAATATGACTAGTGAGTTTTCCTAACTAGACTTTTGAGTTGGAAAATAAATCTCACAAAAAAAAAAGGACAATGACCGAAAAAGATAATGATGGTGAAGTCCAAGATAACCTAGTTTCAAAAATAATGACATTTTTGAATTGGTGATGAGATTTATCTAATCCAAAGTATGTAGTGATTTGAAGCCTAGGGACAAACTAATGTCAAATGTATGCACCTAAAAATCAAGATGAAGGGTGAAACCTATGGTAAAGAATGAAAACTAATGGACAAAATTTTTGAGCAATTTCAGAATTGGTTTCTGACAGGATTCCTTTGGAAACAGTGTTTGACAAAATATTGACAAAATGTGGACTCATATTTGGATCTATTTCAGGGTTTGATTCATGACAGGCGAATGCGTCGTTTGAAGCTGCGAATGCGTCGCAGTTTGTCAAATGCGGTTTGTTTTTGCGATTGCGGCTTTTGGAATGTCAGATGCGACTCGATTTTGCATATGCTACTCTATAGTGGTCCTATGCATCGCGACGCATACAGATGCGGTGTTTTAAATGTCAAATGTGGTTTAACAGAGCAATTGCGGTGCAGAGAATTGATTGCGATTCAATAGATGCGACAGTTTTGTTCAAAATTGATTTTCTTGTCTTTTTGATGGCAAGTTTGATATGTTTGGTGTTGATTGTTTTGTTAAGAACTATGATGAAACCGAAAAGCACTTGACAAACATAGTGTTTTGAATGTAAGAAATTTCACATAAGACAAGTACAATCCTAAAAGGCCAATAGGCCAAGGGTTTGTATACTTGATATAGCCCACCGATATACCCTGGATTGGCGATAAACACCTTTCCTTCTCGAGAGCGGATAGCTTAGAATTTTGGTGGCATTGGCTCCCCTCCACAGCTCATTAATATCATTCGAACACACCAAATTTGGATTCTTTGGGTAATGACATCCCAATAATTGCTATCTCTACTCAAGGGGATCAGTAGTGAGTGTCTTCAGGCATGATACTGTACCCTACACTATATCAAGCAACAACCAATAGAATAGTTGGACACTAAGACAAAAGGTTTTTAATACGGGAATTCCATTTGTGGGGCATGATCCATGCAGTGAGATTCTCCTTTTGGATCCATCTCACCAAAACCACACTCGTGATTCTTGGGTTTTCCCCAAGAATCCACTTTTATATACCGGCTGGAAGTCCCTCGGTGTCAGGGTGCTACCGGTCTGAGTCGTCCTGGGGTGAGTACTTTTTCCCACCAAAATAGGCCCAAGTTCTAGAGTTAGTAACCATTTCTCTTACACCCAGGATCACTTGAAAGCACAAGGGGAGAGGATACTTTGATTACCAAATCATGAGGGTGACACAAAAAATAAGGTGGGTCTGGTTTTCTGATCACCTAGTTTTCACAAGGTGAGAGCATAATCACCTACCACCTTCAAGCAAAGTCAGAAAAAATCAAGCACACATTCATTTTAATGCACCAAAGGAAGTGTGTACTAATATAAAAAAAGACAAGCACAATGTTTAGTTTTTAGTCTTCGACACTTGAACCTGCAAGACCACAAGTTAGGAGTTTCTTTGATTTTTAGTCTTCGACAAACGTATGTTTATGCAAACCCGAAAGTTTTTGCTTTCCAATCTGTTATATATGACTAATATTGCTGCTACTATAGCTCCTTATGATCACCTACAAGATCAAAAAACAATATTATAGTGCAGCCAAAGAAAAAAAAAAAAAAACAAGTTCATTAGAAAATTGCAATCTCAGATACATGTTTTTGACATAGCCGAATTAGATTTTATTATTTGATGATTTTATTGATCTGAAAAATAAAAACTCAAAGAAGAGATCCCTACTAATATTCTGAGAGCTTTCCAAAAATGTAAAGAAGTTGAAAAAATTCTCTGTTTTGCACCTAGAAACGCGGATTTGTAAAAACCATACAAAAAACGAAGATAGAATTTTTTCGCATTGTATTTGACCTCCAAATTAAATCTGTAAAACATAGACCCCCATTAGAATTTAAATAGATTTCCAAAACTGTAAAAATTTCTGAAAAATTCATTTATTTGCATCCAGAAAATCAATTTTATGAAAATAATTAAAATCGAAATAACTCCCACAAAAATGATGATAAACCCTCAACATTAGTCCTATAAGTGGCTTCAGGGTATGTAGCTAACTTTAGTTCTATTTCCCATATGACTCCAACAACTGGGACAGACTTGTTGTCCATGGCATAGCATTTCCCATATGTTGTATCCACCTACAAGCCCAACTCTTTTATAATAGCCATTGACATGATGTTTATTGCAGCTCCTGAGTCGATCATTCAATTCTTTACCAATGTATTGTTAATCAATAATGTAGTGTAAAATGGGTCTATCTGAGAGGGATTCTTTGTTAAAGTTTCACCAAGATAAACCTCTAGTGTCTTTGTGATCTCTTGTTCAACATTATTTACCATATTTTCTTTTTTCTTATTCTAATTTTGCTGCTTGTTGGGTATGTTAGAGATCAATTTGAGCACAGTATCTCTATATTCATCTACTTTCATCATCTCCAGCAATGGCATTGACATCTTGATTTGAGACAATGCTTGTGCTATGTTGAATGAGGGAGTGGTCACTGATTGTTCAGTCTTCTCTATCTTGGTGCACTTCTTATCCTCAACTTGTTGCCTATCATTGTCCTTTGTCTTACTCTTTTTAATTTGTGTCATTTCCTTGGGTATATTTTTCTAAGCTTTTTCCTTTTCACCTTTCTTTTGGTTATCTAAAGCATCCTTTTTTATGTTTTTGATCCTTTATGAACAAGCTTCTTGGTGTCCCTTGATCTGTATTTACAGTTCTATTCCTCAAGTTGTAGTTGCTTCTAGCCTACGCCACAAAAGCTATTGTAAGAGCCTTTTTCTCTTCTTTAGTTGGCTTCCTTAGATGGAATTGTGGCTTTGCATTGGATGTATAAATAGTTTCCTCATTATCATCTTCTTGATCAAAAAATATCTTTTGTTGACCCATGTTGACATTGTATTTTTTATTACTCACATCATATTCAAACCCATCTTCCTCAAAGGATGAGTATTCCTCATCAATTTGATGGGGTGGCATCCCCAACATGTTTATTGTATGATCATCTCTCTCTTGATCTTGAGATATCTTATTTTCTTGTAATGACTATGTCGCTACACAATATTTAGGTGAGTGAGGTAGACTACATGCTAAGCACCATGGATTATTTTCTACCATGTGTGCCTCATGTTTCTTCAAGGGATCAGGAGTGTCCTTACTATAATTTTCCTTTTGATTGTTATCCACAGGTCTCCCATCCTTCCAATTAGTGTTGTATGGCATATCGTGTAGCCTAGGCCTTTCACTTCAATAATGATTTTATGACCTGATTCGATAGTTGTTAGGATTTTTTGGAATCCTGACATTATCCCTTTTGTTAATCTTCCCTATAGCTCTTCTATTATTTTCAACATTCACAACACCCTTTTGAGCTTATGCAAGGGTAGTGGGAGCTTTATTTTTGAGTTCATACCCAGTCTTAGGATCATACACCTTTGGGTACAGGGCTAGGGCCATACCATTTGGGGGCTTTAATCCAAGTGATATTTTTTTGCATAGCTTTAAGAAACTTTGGTTGAAATCAATTACTGATTCATTATGGTGCTTTTGGATGCCTATTAATTCATGCACAAAAAAAATTGGGTCTTAATGACTTCCATACTGTTCCTTGAAATCTACCAAAGAACTTATCGAAGCATCACGAAATTTCTTGCACCAATCCATTGCATCTTCAATCAAGAAGAACATAAATAACTTCATGAGGACATCTTCATATTGTAATCATAGGCATCCATGACTATTTCAAAATTTCTTATATGTTCTTTTGTTGAAACTGCATGATTCCCAGAGAATTTTTGGATTGCATTACTCAAATCATTACTAATTGGGTTTGGGAAGATCTGATATCTGGATAAGTCCAATTACTTGTATTTTTTTATATTCAAAGGTCCTTGTAGGAAAGGATTTTGGTTAGGTTGTTGCTTTTGATACTGAGGGCCTTGTTGATATTGATGGTGAGGTACATGTATATTCTAGTGAGGGTATACATTACCATGCACATTTTGTTGATGTATATGATGTTGGTGAAGTGGGACATACTTCTGACTAGGACGTGGGTAGGTGTTATCCATGGGTTGGGAAGTGGTAGGAACATTTTGTGGTTGTGGGGTTTGTGGTGGAATATTCTGTTGCACATAGTTTGTGTTGCTTAGATTTCCTACTACATTGTGAGGTTCTTTTGAATCCTTAGGTCCACTTATGTTATGGTATGACCCTTGTGAGTTAGTTGTTTTTATATTCCCTCCTTGCTTATGGGGATGTATATATTTTGATCCATTCATTGCAAGCTGAGCATTTATTTGGAGCAACTGTTGAGCCAATTTCTCTTTAACTTTGAATAATTCCTTCCTCCTAAGTTCCTCTCTTAGTTCTTCTATTTCTTTCTCTAACTCTTGACTGGTTAACTTTTTTGACATGGTAAAACCAACATGAGTTTTTGTGGGGGTCGTTTGATCCATGGATCCACATTGGGATTCTTCACCTTGTTGAAGTGTCATTCTATAATCCACTAGTATAATTTGGCAAATAAATGACTAGGTGACTAAAACTTTTAGTCACAACAACTAAAAATGACTAAATTCTACTATTTTTTTGTAACACAATTGTAAATGACTAAATAAATGACTAATTTGATCATCAGGTAAAAACACAACTAAATAATTAGTCACATAAATAAAAATGACTAATTAAATAATTAGTCACATGAATTGGTAATTTCCCTTTTCCCCACCATTTAAAAATTTCATTACAATTAAAAGTACCATGTAAAACATTTCCCCGCCTTTATCCTTCATAGGGAAGGGTTTTTGAAGGAAACCTATAGCTATAGCCTAGAATTTGTTCGCACATCACCAAAAGTTTCAATGGAAGTAGATGCCATTGTTTCCAAAGCAGAAGGCTCCAACATTATCTCTAGATTGTTTTGATGCCCTATGGATGTGTCTTTTAGGGAATCCCCACAAAATGGATGTTCAGAGGTATTGCATGGTGAGGCATTTGATATCAAATTGCTTTGATTTATATCCTCCTCTTTGGAATTTCCTTTAAAAAATGTGGACAATCATTCTTTGGACATTTTTTGGAGTTTTGTCCTTATTGTCAATGAAAAACCCAAACTTAGGACACTAAACTATTAGTGGATAGTTCTCCATCATCTGATTTTATTAGTGAATTCCATGGTTTAATTTAAACATATAAGCATTCTTTGATATAAATTGCATTATGCATTTATTGTTTATTAAGATTGACAAGTTTGGCTATACATTATGTGTGCTCAGATTATTGAACACGGAGAAGAGGGAGAGTGTAATTCAGAATGCAAGACAATAGAATGGGACTTTCAAGAGGTCTGAATATTTTGTACTCTGATGTTAGGTTTTAAATACTATTTAAGGAATCATTATGTCTTATTTTTCAATCAATAATTAATCATAAGCCAATGGAAGACAACCAATCTCAACAATTTGAGTGTTCTCTTGACCTTAGAGCACCTTGGGGCAGAGCAGGATCTTCTTCAGCTTCTGTATTACTTTTTGATAATAATTTAGATGAATTCTAAGAGCTAAATGTTTTTTCATGTAGTATATTTTATGATTTTTCATGACAAATATATAGCCTATTATAGAAAGACAATTATTGAATGATGGATAATGTACATGTAATACCAGATGCAAATTATTTTGCTATTGGTGATAATAGATTAAAATTTTATATACTTTTTTGCTAGATTTTCTATATTTTTAAAAACTCTCTTGCATTTCCATTTTTGAAACCATATATATTTTTCCACTTCATGCAACCTAGGTCCCCTATAAATTTTCTTTCTATTTTTTTTGAAATTCTCGGGCTATATTTCTAGGTTCAAGAAAATATGAGCTCAAGAGTCACTAATTGATTAGAGCTCAGCTGAGGTTTCTCATGGGCCATTGACCTATTGAATACTTATTTAATGCTATGTATGGGTCATTTAGTTTTTTATGGCTCAATTAAGGTTGTTCATGGGCTATTGAATTGATTAGTGCTCTGATGAGGTTGCTCATTTGACTGAGGTTGCTTTAGGATCTATCAAGGTTGCTTATTGGATATAGATTGATTAAGTGATTTCATGTTTGTGGTAGCTTGAGTGTGTTTTGATGATGACTTTGAACTCTTGTTGATGTCCTCGATCATTATGAAATCACTGTCATATGTGTACAAACTATTCATAGTAGGCATTTTGTTGGCTATATTTAATTTGTTTGTAAGTTATGATCCTTGGACTATCATACACTATCTTTAAAGCTTCAAAACTACTTCATTTATGATGACTGTCTTTCTATAATTTAGTTAATTTGGGTTCAATTTTCATATAAGGTGCAAGCCTTTACTAATACCACTGCCTTTTAGATTTCTTAATCAAACATTGTCACTATAGAGGCTTCTCACTATGAAGACCACTACTCATCATGCAAACATTATCCTTTTATTTACCTTTCCACTATGTATGAAGACTTCCATCAAAGGCTATCTTCATATATTCTCCATCTTGCAATGCTCATTGAATATTATCATGGATTGTCCTTATTTTGGCTTGTACATAAATCTATCATAAGTTAACACAACCATGATAATCATTGCCCTCTACAAACTTGTCCTTGATCATTGGACTATGATGAACTAATTTTATTGTTGCCCTTTGTTATAGCCCTTCTACAGATCTTCAAATTTAACATTGGATTTATGATCTTGGATGTCCTCCCTACCCTTCTAATATTAGTGTGTGGAATCTATAATTAACAGAATGGAATCTCATTCTTGAATTCTTTTATGTAAAATGTTGGGTGTCAATAGCTTGTTCTTCATCAACCTTTTTTTAAGTTAGTCATTCTTAAGCAATAGAGAAAGTGGTTTCAAATATCTTTAATTAAGAATAGTCAATAGTAATCTTCTCAAAGTAAAACCATCACCTTGAGGGGATATCTCAAATGTTTGAGCATTAAAGGGAAGCACATTTTAAGGTTCCCAAGGTGTGTACTAAGGTTTCCTAGGGCTGTCCATGCTTAGACATGGTTAATCTTCCTATCAACTGGTCTAGAAGCCTCTACAACAAATTCTTTCTTATAATTTTTTAAAATGATGATCCCCAAATAATAAAGCAACAAGCTTATGCTTCTCAATAGAGACTTTGGCTTGCTTCCTTTTATCCATATATCTTGATTCATATGTACTCTCTCAATTCTACATATATGAACTATCCCTTCCTACCTTGATGAGGACTTACATGGATTTGTGTACACTGTGACTAGGTATACTTGTGAATGAAGACTCATTTTATTATGAGGATCCATATGATTGTCCTCAAGCTTTCAAAAACTATTCTCTTTCAGACCTATACCTCATATTTTTTGAAATGTGCATTAAATTACAATCAATTTTAACATGGATCAACTCTTCTCCAATTAAAATAATCTTTGACCATTTATTTGAACACCCTATACCTTATTAAGGACATCTTGCTAGTAGCAAGTAAAATCACTAGTCTATTGAAAGGCAAGATATTTTCAAAATACACACTTAGACAACATTACTTATAATACTTTAGTTGTTGCTTCATGGTAGCTGCCATAGCCTTTAGCGAATTAGTCTTTACATTGCATCATAGGAAGATCATAGTTCATGCTATAAAATAACAATAAAATTTACTCTCTACCTTCATTGCAAGTCAAAAGATACTATCTTTGAGTGGTGCTCCATCCTTTCACTTGAATCATAGAGTTAATTGATATCCTGCATTGTCTCTATGGTATATTCTCTATTAAATTTAAGAGGATTCAAACTTCAGTTTTGATGTCTATCAAATTGAGATGTCATTTTGGCTCAAAGAATCATAAGTGTTCTCCATCCTATCCCTACTACAACAATTTATCAATAGTTTATAAATTTTGATTGGATGTGTTGATACCGGTGCTTATTTTGGCCACTAGAGAACACAAATTAAGGAAAAGGGATCTTTCTAGATATCTAGTGTAGTAGAAGGATCTACCTACAGAGGATGCTTCATCGAAGGGACCTGATATGCTTCAACATCCTTACCTATTTTCTTAACTAGGCACCAATCAATTAAGGGAGGGTAGATTTGTAATAAGCCCATGTACATTAAGGGATTCAAATAATTAGGATTCTATCTTAGGATAGAAATATATAGTTCTAGAAAAAATTAGTTGGTAGGAGAACAAATATACTTTGGATGGGAGATTTGAGTGGAAGCTAAATTTTAGAAGTCTAGTTGAAAACTTAGTTGAAGTATCAAATAGTTAACTTGCGGTGATGTAATAATTAGGTAAGAGAGTTGCAAGTAGACTCCACTTCTATCTTCAACCCTCATTCCTTATAAAATATTGAGATCAGATATTGAGAATACTATAGAAATTAGTTTTCGATATTAGTTGTCTTCACCAGTTGGGAGTGGCTCACCACCAAGTTTGGGCAGTTCCATTAAGTCTAGAATAGATTTTTTCCCTTCAAAATTCTCCTTTTATACTTTTGCATAGTGGTAATGAAAATGAATAATAATCTTCCTGAAATGCATGCATTATAATATTTTTGTCTATTTTAGTTAAGATTGTGGAAAGTATCATTACAAATTGGGGGTGATAAAAATAAGTATGAGCTAGTTGAGTACCCAAACAAGTTAAAAAGTTAGTCTAAAACTGACTTGTGAATATAGAATCACATCACTTAATATAATTTTGAGAGTACCATGGAGCTTCTAAGATGTTTCTATGAATGTTTTTGTCATTGTGTTTTCTACAAAGGAATAAGATTACACACAATTTGGCATATTTTTTGAGCCTTTCCACCATTATCACAATGACATTTTTTTTCAATTTTTGCAACCTAGTGACAAACTCCATCAAGATGTTCCCCCATTATTGGCTAGGAATGGATAAGGTCTAAAGAAGACCTGAAGTATAATTGTCTCACCCTTGTTTTGTTGAGATATCATACGTGTTTCCATGGATTTTTGTACATCACCTTTGAGGCTTTCCCAAAAAACTAATTCTTGATCCTATGATATGTCATTAGGAACCCTAAGTGTCCACTATTATGAGATATGCATGAAGTTCCTTTGCAAGAACATTAACCTTGAGGTTCAAGTTCTTGCAAAGATATAGCCTACCCTTTGTACCACAAAATTATCCTTCCACTCAAATTTACCATATGCACTAGGATTTGTTTTAATTGTTGAATGAGACCAAGTATCCCAATTCAGCTGCCATTTTAATCTTTCCTCTTCCATACAGTCTATTTGTAGATTTTAAATGGTGTAAAGAAACATTTATGAGTCTTCTTCTTTAATACAAAGTGCATTAACCACCACATTCTTGTTCTCTTTCTTGTAGATGATATTGAAATCATATTCGAACATCTTAGTGACTTGTCCCTATTACACATTCACTTGACTCACATATTCCATTGATATCCTACATTGTCTCTATGGTATATTCTCTATTAAATTTAAGAGGATTCAAACTTCAGTGTTGATGTCTCTCAAATTGAGTCCATTGATATCCTACTTTTATGAAGGATTTCAAGAATCACTATAGTCTTTCTTTTTCTTTTAGAATGCATGACCATCTAATGATACGAGAAAAGAAATGACAACTAAACTTATCTCTCCTTTTTAGTTGTGGTAAAGCTTACTTATTCCTCTAAAATCCCGCTCTCCCACGAACTCTTCAAATCATGTTAGCGGGGATGTGGGAAATCCCACATCCCTACTAGCATGATTTGAAGAGTTCACGGGAGAGTGGGATTTTTTGAAACAGTTTGCTTCTATGCACCTAAGATTCCACCCTTTATAAATACAATTTCTAGTATGAATTCTATAGATGTTAAAAATTGTCAAAAGTATTCCACCCTTTATTATAAGTGAGAAGTATAAATGTTTGTGCAATTTGACCATTGTGTTTTTAGTCATTTCAATATAATGTGAGGTTTGTATTTTTAATCATTTATAAATGGTAATTATAAATGGAAAAAATTCTTCAAATGACCTCTATGAATTATTATAGTGCAAACCTATTTTTTAGATTGTTTCATTTAACATCACCAATATTCTCCACAAGAACATTGTCCTTGTTTAAAATGATGGAAATGGTTCACATCTCTCAAAAAAATTTCTCTTGCAAAAATCTTGGAGATGAATTTAGATGCAGTGTGAAAATAAAAACATACTTGAAGGCTCTTAACAACTCTAATAGTTGTACCAGGGGTCATGTTTAACAAACCAAATGCAATTGCTAACTTTTCACTATGGTGGTAGATAAATGATTCTTTTTTCTTCTATTCCACAACATTAAGTAAAAGTCTTGAATCTAGAAATACCCTACTATCTTCATTTTCCAAGCCAATTTCTCCAATTTTTCATAGCTCTCCCATGTTTGTGGATGTTGATGTACTTGTAGGTGGCTATGACACTAAATTGAAAGAAAAAAGAGCTTATGAAAAGGTTGCTCTCAATTATTGGGGTTAAAAAAGCACAACAAATTTTCCTATAAGAATTTTACATTGGGTATTGCATATAACACTATTTATTATTCTAGATTACACACACATCTACCTTTGCATAATACTGTTAAAATGAAATGTTTTATGTAGATAATTGAATAGAAAGAAGAGCTTGAAGTCATGAAATAGATGACCACTGTAGACTATATTAATTATCTCAAAAGGTATTAAAATTCTTTCCATTGAAGTCTTTTAGATTAAAATTATGGTAGTGGAGCTTTTGTTTTTGGAACTGACAATACATATATACATTTCTATTAGAATAAGAAAGGGTATAGTGGTATAGAAAGCTTAAAATTTTAAATACATGAAGATTTTCCCTAGCTTGAATTTATTCATATTCAAATGACCCATCAAAAAATTCATAAACAACAGGGTCAGCATAAGGTCTATGATAGCGTTTTAGATTTAGTTTGAGTAAGATATTGTATTGGATTACTTTCATGTATGGTCCTAATGTATAATCTTCTATTGATATAGGATTAGTGGCTTTACTAGAGGCACATCAATGTATCATGGAGTAACAAGGTCTGTATTTAAATTGATAGCTTTATTTATAATTTTGAGATCTTGATCTAACTATAGAAATGGCTATTCAATAAATATCTACAAGAAAAGTTGTACTCTAATGGTAAAATATATAACATATCGTAGACACCATCAAAAAGGAAAGTGGTAGGCTAGAATTGGAAGAATTAATGGAAACAAAGATGGAATTTGGGAACATACAGTGAGTACACCAAACATGAACAAATCTACTATATATTTTTCTTATAAAAGAGATTTATCCATTAAGTAAACTAGATAATAGTTTTGGTGAACTCACCTCTTTTAATTTGGCAACAACTGAGGAAGAAGCGACTTTGACATATGAAATTGCTACAATCAAATTTAGAGGCATTGATTCAGTTACAAATTTTTACAAGAGATTATTTAGCGTTGCAAGAATTAGAAACAACTCACTACCTATTCAAGAACTTATAAATTACATCAAGGAGACATGATTAAGTCATGTTATGGAAATGTGAATGCACCCAAAATTGAGGAGAACAAAATAATGGATTCACTATGGTGGAAGATAAATGATTCCTTTTTCTTCTATTCCATAGCATTAAAGTCCTCCAAGAATGTGTTTCCATCATTGCAGAAGTTTTTTGGATAAATTTCTTTCTTGCAATCATTTATGTGCAATATTATAACTTAGATTTTTAGTCTTGAGACTAAAAATAAAAATTGTAATACTCTATTTCTAAGTTGCAACTAGAACACCTTTCTTTTATTAATAAAGTTCACCAATTTTTCCTTCTCAATGGTTGTCTTATTGTGTGAAATTGATTATTCATGATGTGTATTTTTTTTGTTTTATGTATAAATCCTCAAATATGACTGAAAATATATGACTAAATATACTACTAGTTGACAGAAATCAGCAAATAAATATGACTAAATATACTACAAATTGACAGAAATCAGTGAATAAATATGACTAAAAATATATGACTAAATATACTACCAATTGAAAGAAATCAACTAAAAATATATGACTAAATATACTACTAGTTGACAGAAATCAATGAATACAAATATCATTGAATAAATATGACTAAATATATGACCAAATTGATCAAATGACTAAATAAATGACTAGAAATAAACTACTAATGGTCATGTGACCAAACTCAATGAATAATATGACTAAATATATGACTAAATTAACAACTAAATATACTACCAAATCAATCAATCAAAACAACCAATAAATGACTAAAATTGGTTTAGTCATAAATTTGGTCGCGTTATAAATGACTGGAAATAAACTACTAATGGTCACATGACCAAGTTTAGTCATTCATAAGTAGTTTTTATTAGTTTTTTTAGTCATATATTATTCTTTTTGTACTAGTGATCATACTCTTTTTGGTTTTGTATCCTTTCTTCTTTTGCACGGGTATTGAACTCACTCATTTTTTGGGGGTCAACTTTAAAATGGAGAACAATATCACTTAAACTATTTTGTTCAGACTAGGAATGGAAATTTCATGATGGAAACCCATCATTTTTGTAACATTTTGATCCATATAAAGGACTTAAACTATTGTGTGTTGTGAAAGGTTTTCTAATGTATTTTCTTGATTGCTATGGGCATTATTATGTGTGAATTCTAGTTGATTTGGTGTTGCTTTGTTCTTAGTAGCACGGGCTTTTGAATGGGGGACCCATGTTTTTTTGTCTACTTACTGTTGTTTTTCTTTGGGCTTCCCTTATGTAGAGATCTCCTACCATCCATTTTGGGTGAGATTGTAATACTCTGATGCCTAAAACATAATCTTTCTGATCCGATATTCAATTTATCGGTCATGCAATGATTTCAAAATTTTGGTAGAGTCACCACTCACTTCTTCAAAATTGAAAAAATAGTATTAGTTTATTATTAAAGGTCTGAATGGAATTATTCTTGGTTTATCCCCAATGAAATTCCTTACTCAGTTATGTGAAAGTGTAATTACACAAATGTAAAATTTTATGACTCTACAATGAAAGGAATGGATTTAGAATTGACTAAGCTACTCCCAGTAGATTTTCCAATCTGTTAGCTCCCAAAATTACAAGTTGCAAACCCTAAGAGGATGCTAAACTCTATGGTCATGCTTACAATTTTTTTGTCTAATGAACAAAGTTAATTGATGTGGTTGATAACTCGCTGCACCTTAGGCTCTGCTAGACCTAGGTGGGTGTACCTTAATAATTAATGTAGATTTAAAGTTTAGGTGACTTCTTTAACTTTAGGAATCTATCTACACTGGCATGTAAATTTGAAATAGATGCAAACTTAAATGCTATTCCTACTCCTAATGTTGAAATTTGAATATGTGAATAAGTATTTTTTTAAGATGAGTGTGATCAGTTCTAATTCCTATTGGGTAGATGAAGTTAAGATATGTAGATATGTGGACCCTCCTTCTTGCCTTAACTCTAATTGTTTGACACTTTTTAGAAGTTTATACTTTGTTTAAATGTGTAATATTGTTAGTTACCAAGCTCTTCTTATGAATCCCAATGATATATTTCCAAGTTATTGTGATACTCTGAAAGGATTTTAATTCTTTTCAAAGGAAACTAATTAAGATGATTATTTGAAAAGAATTTTAATTTTGGGTAGAAACCAATTAAAAAAATCTCTTAAAAGGATCTCTTCTGATAGAAACCAATCAAAAGAATCACACAGAGGCAGCAATTGTGTCTTGAAAAATTAAGTATATCCTTGATATATTAATTTGAATAAAAAGAAAGACCACTCTAGAGATAGCAAGATAACATATAAGAACTTCAATCAACAAAAAAACTGAACACAAAGAATTTGACCACCAAATTAAACCTTTTTCTCCATTATATTACTTCAAAAGTTAATACATTTCATATCAGAAGTATTTTATATGATGTCATGTAAAATATCTATGATAATGATGTTAATATTGATGATGATATCTAATGATCCCAAAACTCAACCTTGGTTTCCCTTATATACAAGAAGCAACAAGCTTCAGACTGTTACATGTATAATGGTGTCTCTCCATTTATATTTTGTTAAACCTAAACTAAAACTTTTAACACATGAAATTAACAAAGATAATGATGAAATTCATAGCACTCGTAGCACACCATAGTCCGTTATTATCTATTAGGCACCCGTGGCCACTTCAGATCTATTCAAGGCCCTCTCTCCATGATAATGTATCTAATGTTTAGTGACCTTGATAATACTTTCGATCCCTATGCTACTCGAAAAATAAAAATGTTGATTTTGGAAAGATGATCAATGTAGTCTTGGCTAGCATATGTATTTGCATTGGCAATTATATCTTTCATAACAAATACTAAAGTAAATATTTGTTCCAACTATACATGTGTATTTTCCATTACCATTGCCTCATTGTTCACTTTGTTAAGATTCATTCGTAATACTTGAACCAATTCATTCTCCCAAATTCTTTGTTCCTTTAACTCTCCTTCATCATCAAATAAATTGGGCAATACCATATCCAAGGTCCGGTCAAAGTCACCAAGCTCTTGTTTCAACACAGTATGAAACTTCTCATGCATATCAATTAATTCATTATAAACTTTGAAAACTTGGTCACCAATATTTTCCTTGGCTAATAATTCTTCTTTTATCTCCATCATCCTAAGGTGTATCCTTTTGTGCTCTTGGTAAGAAGCATGTGTTTTTTTTTGGATTTCCCATACTTTGTTAGCATTCCCGTGCATCTTGTCAAATCTTTTCTTTATCAATTTTGAGACCATTTTAAACTTGAGGGATTTCATTTCCACTTCTAAATTATCAATCCTTTTTTGGAATCTTTCATCTTTGTGCTTCCAATAGGTAGTCTCAGCCATGGCTTCTATCACCCTATTATCAGTGTCTAACCATGGGGAGTAGGTACTTGAAGAAGATGAAAGCTTTTCTTTATAATTGGCAATCCCTTGCCTCAAGTTCTCATTTTTGGTTATATACACTTTATTATCTTTCACCAGTTTCTCAATTTGGGCTTTAGTAAATCAGGCAGCATTAATGTTTAGATCTACAATCTTCAAAGGATTAGTGTCTTCAACCCATTGCAAAATGATGTGGTTGAATGCTTTATCAAGGTCATCAATGATTATAGGTTTCTTATTTGGTGGTTATAGGGCCCACATCAATAATGTTGCATTATCTGGGTTGAACCCTGATCTAGTGTATAATTTGTCCACTCCTTTTGTACTCCATTAAATGTTTTTATTCTTGCTTCTTTGAAAGCTGTCAAATAAAATGGTTGATCTCATATCCCATCTAGGGAGTAGCATAACCCTTTCTTCCTCTAGCAACACCCTTCCTCTTTCTAAGGTAATGTTATCCATTTTTCTATTCATCTCTTCTTGTAGCATTTTTAAATATTATCCTTCTTTCTCGAGTGTAATATCCTTGATTCCTTCCCTAATTATTTTCCCTTTATATTCATAAATAAATGTCTTAAATTTGGATGTTTTGACAAAATCATCATCAGAAACAAGTTTCTTAGTGGCATCATGTCTTACATAATTTGAAAGATCATTTGGGGATTCCTTCACAACAATGTTTCTTTCCATTGGGGGTTTATAATCTCCAATCATAGGTTTAACTACCTGCACACCTTCATCTTCACTCCCCACTTCTTGTTATTCAAAAGATGTGTCAATAGAAAACTAATATTCAGTATAGACTAAGGAGAGAGCTAACAAAGTGGAATTTTATTTTAAGCCTACATTTCTCCAATTTATTTAGTTCTAATCTTTGTGAATACCCAAGGAGGCACATCCCTAGTTAGCTCTATTTCATGTGAAATTAGGGCATCTAATCTTCTTACAAAATCTTCAATTTCTAAAGAGGCACCTCTATATAAAGGATTATTGCTTATTTTTCAGGCTTCTGCCATCATCACTCTATTATACATGCTTCTTCTCCTAGTGGCAGATGCTCATCAATATTCCTTATTAAATCATCATTCTCAAAAAATATGTGAGGGTAACCTTTTAGTTTTTTGCTTGTTTTGACATTGTTTATAAAATGTTCGGGGTTGAACTTTTCCCTTGTATTCCCTTTAGGAAAATTGTAGTTTTCTATCCTTTTATCAATTAACTCATACCCCTTTTCAACAACCATGGTGAAATATCTGAAGAATAATGTCCTGAGAATTAGTGATTGCTTGTTATGAATTTACGGTGCATGAAATCCAAGTAGGCCAATTGCCTCACAATTTCTAAGTAAGCAATCATATTTGGACAAGTTTTTGGTAGTAGAAATGGTGCTCCTTCAAACCCATATACTCTAATATTTGTATAATCATTGTAAGCATACCAATCACCCCAATTGTGATTGACCTTTCCTTTCTCATCTTTGTCCTTAGGTCTTAAGAACCTTTGTATCTCAGGTGACAAATTGTAGTCACACGGGTGACCTATTAGCTTATATATGGGCTTCACAAAATATTCCTCAAAGTATAAATAGTTCAATATTACACACCGACTGTCCCAAATAGCCATCCACATCTACATTAGTCTAATATTTCCATCTTCATCTAAGTTTTTTATCCTTAAAAATTCATCCCATATTCCCTAATTTTTTCTATCATATAGAATCAAATGCATAAATAATGAATAGTGTTTGAACCATAAGCCTTCCTCTTTGTTTTTGACAAAAAAAAGGTCATCATAAAGTTCATTGGCTAAATATTTAGTGCAATCAAGGTGTCGATCATCCTAAATTTTCACATCAGTTGTTAGGACCATTGGTGCTATCTCCATAAATATGGGGGTGTCCATGCCAAGTACTTGGCAAACATAATGGTAGGTGTATTGGTAGTACTCCTCAAACAAGTTCATAAAATATGAAGGGCTTTCCTTCCTTGAAAACAATTTGAGTCAATTTCCCTCATCTTGAGGCCTATGTAATGGCAGTCTCCACCTTTTATAGCTAGTGCTCAGGTTGTGATATTCATTTAGAAGATCCCTAATCCTGAATCTCATGTCAAAACTAGTGTCTAATTGGAAAACCATGGATATGTAATTCTTAGTAATAGGAATGAAAGAGGATCCATTCTCCAATTCAATCACATGAGTTTGGGGGTTATATCTATGAGCCAATTCTTTAATCAATTCAACATTAATGAACACATTAGGTACCACCAATTTACCCAGATTTAGTCTCTATGGGTTGGAGATTGGTTGATGTCTATGCATCTTGTTGTAGTGGTATATAAACAAGTCGTATCCCCTTTTTGGGGTCCATGTGTCACCCACTTGTTTGATTATATCCTCCAATTTTTCAACCTGAGGGTTTAGTTGTGTGTTCCTCCTGGACCTTTGTCCAAAGCCAGGACATTGATCAATTAAGTCCCGATTTAGATTCCTTTCTTCCAATTTTTGTCTTTTAGTTTTAGGGTTTTCAGAAGTAGATGCCATTATATGAATTTGTAGAAGAACAACCCTACTTTTGTATTTCAACAACTAACTAGTTTACATATATTTAAAATTTTAGCTCAGGATTCTAGGTACTTATTTGGATAATACTTTTCTTTGTTTAGGCACTACCGTCTATTGCTATAATCCACTTCTTTCCTTTTTGGTTGCTTAATGATTCTATAGTGGTTTTAGAATTCAATTTCCAAGGCCTTCAACTTTGGTTCATTAATAGAAATTTCATGTCATTAAGTGAGCAATTAAGTTTTTTGAATGTGAGCTATTGATTTTTCATCCTCATCACCAAATTGTCTCTTCGTCATGCCGCATTCTTGTCAACACTTTCACCTCATCAGGATGACAATTTTTTTATCTTAATGATATTTTCCCTTTTCCCCAAATATCCTTATTGGTATTTCCTTGGAGATTTTGAAGAGGCTCCACATGGATTTGTCCTGATATCACAATGTACTCTCAAAACTTTGGTTGTAGGTAGGGTGTGTGCAGGATCATCATGGAAAAAATAGACCCTTAAGTGGCAAAAAATTCAAAAAAAATAGAGTTAGGAAAATTGACGTAAAAATTTGAATAAGTTATCTATATTATTTCAAAAATATGTAAGAATAGAATCTGTAGCAAATTCAATGTAGTTTCTAAACTATTAGATTTGTTTAAAAAAAAAAAATCTATTTGGTAAAAATTTGAAATTTCAATGCAGTGGTACTTAAATTTCAAGGAAAAAATAAGAAATAGGTGTCTGTCTAACCACCCTAACCACAATAAAATGATAATATTTTTTTATAATTACGCCGAGAGGTGTTCTACATTCATAGCAGGGGTGGAAAGGACCTAAGTACATAAAAAAGAAAGGAAAACGTAACTAATGAAAGTGGACTAGAAGATTAAGCGACATGGTATGAAGAATCATCCTCCTGGAAGTTACGAGAGCATGATGAGAGTGATGTTGGAAGTTATGAGAAGTGTAGTGGCTTAACAACTCACCTGACCGATGGCATTAGTAACTGGCAAGAGTTGAAGAGTAAATGTTTCGAGCAGTTTTGGGATGCAAAACCAATATTTCATTATTTCTTTGTTCTATCTTTTCGTAATTTTTGGTAATTTCTCAAGCAAGTTTGATCAACTCAGTTTTGTCAAGATCTGTAGCATCTTCAGCCATGGCAACTTCTTCCGCTCATTGATCAGAATCTCAACTCGCTTTGCAGTGTCGTCAACTTCAGATATCGATCAACAGGGTTGATATTGAAATCTTCAGGTTTAAAACTTTGCTTTGAAGATTTAAATGGATATTCCAACTCGATCAGTGTGTGTTTCATTTTATCCTAAATAGGAAGCAAATAATTGAGCTTCAATATATCGATTGTAATGGTGAAATGCAGGTTGTAGCCAACAAAAGGGACATTACAAGCATAGGAGAATCGTAGCTGTTTGAGGATCCAGTAAATTAATTTCATGCTCTGCCCATTGAATCTCAATTCCATCTTATTGTTTTGCTATCCATATGATAATCTGATTTCTCCGTAGAGGGAAAGGGATAGTAAATAGCCGTAAGATATTCAACAAATAGTTATACACAACTATCGTATGTAGTATGCGAGTTTCTTATGTTTTCTTTGTATTTTGCATTCAAGTTCAGTCAAAAATTGCAAAGGAAATATGATGGAGTTCGGCCACTATCTGCAAACCCAAGCACGTCCAGGTATCTGCTATTATGCAAGTTAGTTTTTGCTTTTCATCTTTGTCATTTATTATCATGGTTTCCAAGAATGAACAAAATACTCCACGAGTTTATGATACCCATTGATAGCCATATTAATAACAAATTGTAAGTATGATGATTTCAGAGTTTCCTTATTCTCGAGGTAGTACATAATTTAAGCTTCTGAAGATTTTTGGTTTTTTCCTTATATTTCAGCATGTGATTCAGAGGAATAAACTTTGTTTCCTTATTCTCTATGTAGATGCATAGAAATGTGAAGACCACAGACAAACCTGCCACGACTTTAGGTGATTTTCCTTTATGGCGTAGTGATTCCATTACCCTGCAGCGCAAGCAATCTTTTTTAAGTGCTCACATTTTTGTTTTATCTTTCTCTATGATGATAGTCTTGAATTTTTTAGGGGTTTTGTGTGAGGAGATTTAGAGTTCATGAACGAGTCAAATAAGGAGGCCTCTGCAACTTGTTCAATGATGCTACAGTATCGGCATGCAAAGGCAGAGAAGAAAGATGCATTTAATGGTATTAGAGCCGCCAGTTATGATGGGCATGTGAATTGCAAGGAATTGTAGAATGGCATTTTTTGACATAATAAAGGAGTCTATGCCTCTATAAGGATAGAATTTATGGTGTTAAAAACCACTGAGAGAAGGCATTAAAAACTATATTAAATTATTTAATTCAAAAAAATTAAATCTTAGATACAAATGTACTATGTGGTTTGAAGGAATAACATACTCAAATAATTATATCTTTCATCAGTTGAAAAAAATAGAAAATAGAAAATAAAATATAAACTATATAATGCAATTAAGTTGAAATAGAGAATAAAGTATGAAATAGATTTTTTTTTTTTAAAGTATAAAATAGAAAATTAAGTATACAAAAAATATATATATATTTTTTAAATTCACTATTTCATATAATAGTAAGTTTCTAAATTAATATACTTAAAAAAAAAAATCGTAGATCTTTTTAAAAGAAATATCTATTAGTTGTAAAAATAAGTTTCTTAAATTTAAAAACTGAAGTATGAAAGAACTTTTTTCAAATAGAAGCTTTTAGAATTTAGAAACTTGAGTATGAAAGAAATTTTACTTTGCATATTAAAATAAGTTTCAAAATTTTAGAAATTTCTTTTTTTCATACTTAAGTTTTAAAATTTTAGAAACTTCTTTTTAAAAATTCCAGATTAATGTATTTAAAACTAAAAATAGAAATCTAAATAAAAAGAAAATATCATTCATAAAAAATTATTCAATATTTAAAAAAAAAATGAAAGCATTGCAAAAATAAAAAATCATTCATATTCTATTTTAAAAATTAATGTATATCCCTAAAGAAATATTTTAAATTTAAGATTTTATTAAAGAAATTATTTTACAAAAATACAACTTAGATATACAATCTAATATAAAAGCTTTCCATAATAAGTGCACATCTAAAATAAATTTAAAATTATAAAATTAAATACAAAGAAAATTTAATAAATTTATTATTACACATAAAAATAAGTTAGAATTCTAAGTTAAACCTTGGAGTTAGGGTTAGGGTGATTGGAGTTAGATCAAGGTTACAATTAGGGATTAATGTTCAATACAAGCTAGGGTTAGGGTTAGGGTTAAGGATCAATTAGGATTAAGATTAAATTAGGGATAAGGTTAGGATTAGGGATCAATTAGGACTATGGTTCAAAAGGGTTCAATTAGGGTTAAGGTTATGGTTGGGGTTATCATCACGAATAGGGATTATGGTTATGGTTAGGGTTAGGGTTAGGGTTAAGGTTATGGTTAGGGATAGGTTTAGAAATGATAAAATATAGTAATTTGGTTAGGGTTAGAGTTAAAATTGGGATTAGAGTTGGGGTTATCATCATGAATAGGGATTAAGGTTACAGTTAGGGTTAGGATTAGGGTTAGGTTTAGGGTTAGGGTTAGGGTTAGGGTTAGGGTTAGATTTAGGGTTATGGTTATGGTTAGGGATAGGTTTATAAATGATCAAATATAGTAATTTGGTTAGGGTTAGAATTTTTATTGGGATTAGGGTTGGGGTTATCATCACAAATAGGTTTATCATCACGAATATGGATTCAAGTTAGGGTTAGTGTTAGGATTATGGGTATGGTTAGGGTTATCATCGCGAATAGGTTTATCATCATGAATAGCATTATCATCACAAATAGAATTAAGGTCAGTATTAGGGTTAGGGTTAGTGTTAGGGTTAGGAATAGGGTTAGGATTAGGGTTAGGTTTATCATCATGAATAGGATTAGGGTTAGGGTTATGGTTAGGGTTATCATCATGAATAGTGATTATGGCTAGGGTTAGGGTTAGTTTTAGGGTTGTGGTTATGGTTATGGTTAGGGTTAGTGTTAGGGTTAGGATTAGGGTTAGGTTTATCATCACAAATAGGAGTAGGGTTAGGGTTAGGATTAGGGTTAGGATTAGGGTTAGGGTAAGGATTAGGGTTAGGGTTAGGGTTATCGTTAGGGTTATCATCACAAATAGGTTTATCATCACGAATAGGGATTAGGGTTAGGGTAATGGTTATGGTTATGCATATGTTTATAAATGATAAATATAGTAATCTTGTTAGGGTTAGAGTTATAACCCTAACCCTAATCCTAACCCTAACCCTAACCCTAACCCTAACCCTAATCCTATTCATGATGAATTAATATATTATTTTGTTATATTATTAGATGTATAATTATATTATTAGGGTTAGGGTTATGGTTAGGGTTAGTGTTAGGGTTAGGATTAGGGTTAGGATTAGGGCTAGGGTTAGGATTAAGATTAAGATTAAGATTAGGATTAAGACGTAACCATAACCCTGACCCTAACCCTAACCCTAACCCTAATTCTAACCCTAACACTAATCCTATCCTTAATCCATATTCCTGATGATAACCCTTACACTAACACTAATTCTATTTGTGATGATAACCCTAACCCTAATGATAACACTAATTATATCCCTAATTCTAACCCTAACACTAATCCTATTCGTGATGATAACCCTAACCCTAACCATAACCATAACCATAACCATAACCATAACACTAACCCTAACTCCAACCATAACAGTAGCCCTAACACTAACCCTAGCCCTAACCATAACCCTAATAATATAATAAACTAATATATTAATTCATCACAAATAGGTTTAGGGTTAGGATTAAGGTTAGAGCTATCATCATGAATAGGATTAGGGTTAGAGTTAGGATTAGGGTTAGGGTTATCATCACGAATAGGTATTAGGGTTAGGGTTAGTGTTAGGGTTAGGATTAGGGTTAGGGTTAGGATTAAGATTAATATTAGGATTAGGACCTAACCATAACCATAACCCTAACCCTAACCCTAATCCTAACCCTAACCCTAATTCTAGGCCTAACCATAACTCTAACCCTAACCCTTAACACTAACCCTAACCCTAATCCCTATTTGTGATGATAACCCTAATCCAAATTCATGATGATAAATCTATTCGTGATAGTAAACGTAACCCTGACCATAACCATAACCCTAACCCTAATCTTATTCATGATGATAAACCTATTTGTGATGATAACCCTAACCCTAACCCTAACATTAACCCTAACCCTAATCTCTATTTGTGATGATTAAACTATTCATGATGACAACCCCAACCCTAATCCCAATTTTAGCTCTAATCCTAACCAAATTTTATCATTTATAAAATCATAACCAAATTGAACCCTTACTATAATTGAACACTCACCCTAATTGAAACCAAACCCTATTTTGACCCTACTCATAACCATATCTTTAATTATAATTATAGCCCTAACCCTAATTCTATTTATAACACTAACCATAACTATATTCCATAATTCATAATCTTATTTTAGGACTAACCCTAACCTTATTTAAAATTTAACCCTAAGACTAACCCTAATCAATCTTAACCTAACCCTAATCCTAAATATATCTCTTTACCCTAACCCTAATAAAATTTTGAACCTAACCCTGTTTGATGCCTAACTCTAACTTATATTATATTAAATTTTTATACTAAATAGACTAAAATATTATTATTTATCTAATAATATAATAAAATAATATAGTATAGTTAATTCATATAATATAATATTATTATTATATTATATATACTAAAATATTATTTATCTAATAATAAAATAAAATAATACAGTATAATTAATTCATATAATATAATATCATAATATATTAATTCATGTTATGTGTTGCGCGGTGACTGCTACTAGCATATCTATATATTATTTTGATAATAATATATATAAAATACGCTGAGAGATATCCTTCTCGAGGCGCCTATTTTTTAATCAAATTTTTATGAGAGGATATCTCTTAAGTATATTATATATATTATTATTAAATATATATATATGCTAGTATTTTAGATATAAGTAGAGGACTCATGCCCCAATGTGATGCATTTTTTTTGTAATTTTTTCCAAGTAAATAATTAATTATGATTTTTTTTTACAATTTTTAAAAATATAAAAACTTGTATGTCGACCACCTTAACTTGGTCAAAACTTCATGAAATTCATTTTTTATTTTTAATCCTATAGTATGCAAAGCATAGAATGTGGCATGTTTTGGATTCAAAAAATGTGATATCATTTGAAAGCTATAGATGTTTTCAATCAGCCTATCAATTAGGACTTTAGTCATAATTTGAATAGAAAATGAATAATAATTACTTATTAAATTCAAAGTAAAGCATAATTTATATCGTGGGAATATGAGAATCTCCTTTAAAAACCGTTGTCATTTCATCAATTTTGGGTAAAAAAATAGTCGTCAGCCACATACCTATCATATTGCCACTTTTTGGCCCATCATGATTTTGCACATACCCGGTAGTTCCTTTGTTGTTCCCTTATCACTCCAATATGTTCACAAGTTTATGGCACCAAGGTAACAAATGTTATCATTTTACTTATGGGACTAGTACTCTTGTTCTTCTGATATGTATTCTTCCCTTCGATGGAGTCCTCTATTGTATTCATTCACTTATTTTTTGTTGGGCTATCAAAGGGAATGACATTTGGGTTTAACCGATATAGATCCTTTTCCCTGACATTCCTTCAATTGATATTTCCTTTTTCCTCTTTGGGGAGATTGTGAATCACCTTACTCCGATATTCCAGAGTCCATTCAAAACCTTTTTTATGTCCTTTGTTACCTTTTGTGATAAGTGCCATCACCTTATCGAAGAGAAAAAATTCCTTGTCCCCCCGATGTATATCTTTCTATTCGATGAAATTTACCACTTACATAAAATCGAGGGGACTCATAAATCACTTATCCCGATACTCCATTTTCTACTTGATTCTTCAAGTGTGTATTGTCCCTTCGACATTTCATTGTCACTTCAATAAATTGAGAGATTTTTTTTTTCTTGAATGTTGATGTGTATTTTCCATGAAATTCATACCAAATTAATTAAAATATTTATTCCCCTCTATGGTTTAGTCCTTGGGTTATCAAAGAGACCCCAAAACATCCTCCTCCAATATGCCAAGGTGTCTTCAATAAGGATTCAATTGGATTATTGAAGGGATACTAAGACAAGTTCCCTCGATATCATATTCTTTCCCCAATAATATTCATATTGTCTTGCTCCATCATTTCGTCAATGGGACCTTAAAATGACCTTATGATATGGTGAAGTCTCATCAACATGGTTTTTTCCTTACACAGGTAGGGTGACTAAGGTTAATTTTGTTAAAATGATGGTTGTAGGGCGGGTAAATGGAATATTTTGAATAATAAAATTAAAAATGGCAGGCTAGGTGTTGGGGTATTTGGAAAAAAATAGATGTTTTTTGAAAAATTGAGGTAGATTTTTCTAGTCCTAACAAATTCAAATAGTTAAAAATAGCCAATCTATCTTCTAAGTGTTTGGTGTATTTTATGATCAAATATAGAAATTGCCAAAATAAGAAAACCACTTAGAAAACATCAATTCAAGTCCAAAAACTAGAACACCGCAACTATTACATAAAAAATTGAAATCATCAATTAGAATACCGCACCTGTCAAAAGCCCTAGGAAGCTAGAATGCTACATTTGTCTATTCATCATAATTGTCCAGTCTTGCATCGTATTTGACTAGCCCTACTTTGCATTTGTGGCCTAAAATAATGCATGTTAGTTTCAATTTTTTTTGGAAATATCTATACATCCAACTTCTAGTTTCCTTATAGAATGTGACTGTACACTCAAACCTGAGACTTGTTTAGGTTCAATTAGTCCATTCATTATATTTCATCATATACCCTAGGTTATCTTGCATAGTCATATTTTTCAAACACCTTACCACACTTCATTTCATCAACATCTTTGAGTCTTAACATTAGGAGGATTTTCATATTATTGGGTAGACCATAGTTTCATATTTAGGTGTCTTGACCTTATCACATTTCTATCTCATCTTTAGGTTGGGCTTACAACTCATGTGTCTAGTTTAGTCTCACCTTTAATCCAATCATCATCATCATCTTGGATTTTGTCCTCTTGAGGTCTTGACATTTAGAGCTATTACTTTGGTACATCATAGTTGGCTTCACATTCTCTTTTAAGGTTCAAAATTTCATATCCAAATCCAACCATAGTCATATTCTTATTCCTATTAGCATCTTACATTCTATCCAAGCATAAGCATAGTCATAGTCTCTTTGTCACTTTGCATATCAAGCTTACTCATAGTTGCATTCCCATTTTACATTCTTATATTCCAAAAATCCCTAAAAATATGGCATAGTGTCATTGCCACCTTCCATTTCCTTAGTTTGCATTTCCATATTTAGTTTCATTCATTCTAAAAGTCTCTAAATTCAAAGGCCACAAGTCTTATAAGGTCTTCACTAGGTCACAAAGGAAACAAAAAGATATGGATTCCTCGTATGACCCCTATGTTAATCTTAACTAGCAACATGAACTTTGGGTCATCCTCAAACCATCCTCAAACATCACAAGATGAAATTACAAATCCATTTGATAATTTTACATTGAAGGAGGTTAACCTAAATCTAACACCTGAAGAGATTAAACAAGCTTCCCAAGATCTTAAGATAGTTTGTATCATAGAAGAGATGGTCAAATTGGATCCTAATAAGTACTTACTAGCACTTTCTCAAAATGGTGCCAAGATTCCCTTTGGTTTTGACACTTCCATAATTGTAGAGGGAACAACACAAATACAAGCTCAAAGTTAAGGTCATAACACATTTTCACAAGGTCATCCCTCCTCACAATAAGTGCACAAGATTATGCCACTTGGGGAAACTAAACATAACACAACACATGTTAACATACCCCCCTAATCCAACATTTGGGACTAAAAGAACACATGCAATGTATCAAGGACCAAGTCCCACATTTTCTAATATATTTGGATCATCCTCTAGCTCCATGGTATGACTTTTTCAAATCCATTTTCTACAACATCCACCCAAAATATTTCACCATCAACCAACACAAACATGAACTTAAATCCAAACCCACCAAACAAGACAAGAAGGATTCATATTGCCACATCAAGAGTACAAACCCAAACGACCAACACTACACCAAACACCAACATTTATTTTGGTTCAAATCTAAACACCAACCAATTCCCATCACAATAACATGTCAACCCAAACCTCAATTACATACCACAACACCAACACACCAATCAAACTCCACCCCAACACAATACCAATAAAATTTTAAATACCAAAACTATGTTTACATCCAACTTCCAACAAGGAAATAAAAATCCTTCTCAACAAAACATCAACCCAAACCCAACATTCACATCTAACTTTCAAAACCAAAATCCTTCAGCATACAACTACCTCAACATACTTGACACCAACACCAACTTTTTCATGCAAAGTCAACCAAACATATCACCATCACCCATGGAAAATTTTATGAAACAAATGCAAGCAATAAAACAAAAAATGGAAAACATGTAATTGAGCACAACTAAGAAAACATACTCAATGGAATAACTATGTCCTTATCCATTTGATTGAAGCATATACATGCAAACTTTCCCTCCGCAATCAATGTGCCAAACTTCACCAAATATAATGAAAAGGGAGATCTAGTAGAACATGTGCAATATTTTAAAACTGCTTGTATGGACATCACTTTTGAGCCTATGTACTTAATGAGATTATTCCCATGTAGCCTTTTAGGGTAGGCTCTAGAGTGGTTTGCACACCTTCCTCCTAGGATAAGAACATGGAAAGAACTAGCTGAAAAATTCATTGCACACTTTTCTTATAACATTTAAAGTGACATAACCCTTGCAAAACTATGCATGAAAAAACACAAGGAAGGGAGTCACTTACATCATTATTTCAAACATGGTGAAGTATGGCTAGAAATTTTCCTTGTCATATACCAAAAAAAAATTGGTTCCCATCTTTGTAGAAAATCTCAACATGGAATTAATGCACCATCTTCAAATCCATTCTTGCAAACACATTGAGGATTTCATTGAAAAGGGAGTTTCCATTGAGAAAGTTCTTGTTACAAAAGGATTGGTCAATATCTTCAAAGAAAACCAAAAAAATCCCAATGACAAAGGAAAATTTTGGTCTAGAACCAAAAATATCACCAATGATGGGGTAGTTGATGCTAAAGTGGTTAACAAGGTTCACCCCACCATTCACCTCAAAGGTTCTTCTACACCAAACACTCCAACACCATGTCAAGATCAAACCACAAGTAAAGTCCAAAATAACCAACAATGTAGAGTTCCTCCATGAGAAAACATTCCTAAACTAATATATACACCTTTAGGAGATCGGTCTTGAAGAAACTATTGCAATAAAATGTCATTTAACTACTAGAGGTTAAACCTTATGAACCAACAATTTTCAAACTAGCTTGGTGGAATGACAATGACTTTTGTGAGTACCATCGCACCAAGGGACATAAAAAATCATCATGTTAGACACTTAATAACCTTATCCAAGACCTTATTGAACAAGGTGACATATGAATAGACAATTCACAAGGAAAAAAAAATGTTGACCATACTATTTTCAAGAACCCCCTTCAAGACCATGAAAAAGGAAAATCCTCTAGTCTAGGGAACAATATAAACAACAATGCTAATTACACTAGTGTCTCTTATGAGTATACCATTAATAACATTCGATAATTTGACAACAATGCCTCTACCATTACCATCAAGAAAAATCCATTGTTTTTTCACCACCTGAATGGCTAAAGCGACCTTGCATGGGGTGACTTCAAATCCACAACCAAAAATTCAGTATAACCTCCTAGACCATCTAGGAAAGAATCCTCCGCAAATATCTATTCTTGAGTTTCTTTGCATATCCCTTGTGCATAAAGCCATTTTGGAAAAATCTTTGCAAGAGACATCCATCCCCACTGACCTAAACATTAAACAATTCTAGGCCATGGTAGGATACTTAGCTACAACCCATCATGTCACATTTTCTAAGAAAGATCTTCCTTCTCAACAACCAAATCATAATGACCCATTACACCTTGAGGTAAATATTAAAAAATAAAAAATCAAATGAGTCTTGGTAAACGGTGGAAAATGTCTAAATATATGCACCTTAAAATTGGGCATAACATTGAGATTCTCTAAAGTTTGTATAGATGCATCTAAGAAAATCATCATCAAGGCTTATGATGATGTTGATAATTCATCCAAATGTATTATCACACTTCCTGTGATGGTTGGGCTTGCTATTCAAAATACAATATTCCAAGTCATGGATATAGATCTACCATATAACCTTCTCCTTAGTTTCCCATGGATTCATTACATGAGGGTCACTCCTTCCACATACCACCAATGCCTTAAGTTTCCATATAAAAGTACCAAAATCACTATAACATATAATCTTGATCCCTTCCAATACTGTAGTAATCTAAAAGGGACCATTGAACATCAAGTGCCTATCAATTGGGAAGATTCTTACTCTACCTCATCGCATTACATTGATCCATCTTCACTCACTAAATTGTCCATTCTATCCACCACACCTTCCAAACCTAAGGCCCAGATCCATGACATGGGATGTGGTGAATACAACGTTGAGGGCTTATTTTGTGTTGGGAAGTTGCTCGCATCACCAAATTCCTATGGGAAGCCTCATCCTATCAAGAAGGAACCTAAGATTATCCTTCATAATCCTCCCACCGCATTCACTAAGTGGGGCAAACTAAGAAAAGAGACTATAGGGGATGATATTTCTACATGGATTTACAAGGATGAAGAAGAAACCAAACCTGCACAAATATCAGTAGAGTAATATTCAAAAGGGTTCAAAATCATGAAACAACAAGGTTATGATGGACATAGTGGTCTTGGTTTGAACAAGCATTGAATGATAGAACCTTTGTTGCCTCCTAATTTTCCAATGAATACAGGGTTAGGGTATGTACCACCAAAAGCGAGTCCTCCTCGTACTAATTGTATATGCATAAAATTGGTCATGTCTAATTAATCCTGGCACTTAATTAAATATTTATTATTTAATTAATCTCTCTAAAAGTCTTCTACATATGATTAAATTAAATTAATTAAATTATATTGTTCATTCACTTTATTCTTCCGCCACAATTAAATAAATCAACTTTATTTAATTATTTCACATGCATATGTCTACTTGATTAATTAAATAAATACCCTTTATTTATTTTAATTAATTATCACCTTTTGAATTTAATTAAGTCTTTTGATTTAATTAAATTTAAATATTTCCTTTCTCCTATTCAAATCTTTCTTCTAATTAATTAAATATTTTATTTAATTAATTTCATTTGCATGTCATTTCCTAAAAAAATAATTAAATATCTTTATTTAATTAATATCCTTCATATCTTTTCAAATCATAATTAAATATTTTATTTAATCAAGAAAATTCTTCCATGTCACCAATAAATGAATAATTGAATTTATAATTCATTATTTATCTTCAAAATATTTTCTCAATCTCACAAAAAGATGATTTTTACAATTCATCTTTATCATCTCATCTTATCTCTTCTATGAAAAAGGAAACAAATCTTACTTCCTGGTTTTCTTCTATTTTTCTCTCCAGTCTTATCCATCTTCAACCATTCAATCTGCTAGGAATTTTCATAGCTGTTGATCACATCATCCAATTAGAATATTTTGAAAACTCTATAAATACCCCTACAAATCCAAGAATTGGTTACACAGACACCGACATACACACGTGATTTGGCGATTAGTTGCATTCTAGCATTCTAGCATCTTAGCATTGTCATTATCATCTTTAGCTTTCATAATTTCATAATCTTTCATTCTAGCAATCATGTCTAGCTTAAGCATGCATTCATCTTCAAATCTCATTCTCTAGGAAGATTGTTTGTTGAGCCTAGCATATAATTTGAGAGCAAGCCAGAATCAACAAAAACACTAGAGATAGAGGATGATAGGATGGCATCAAAGATAGAAAACTAAGTTTGCATTCCCTTTTATTTGATTTTTTGTTTAGATATAATGTCTTATTGGTGTGTTTGATTTATTATTTTTACATATTGACACACTTAAAATATATCACATTTCTAGTGCCCACCATGGGACTTTTGCCCCATTTTTAACATATACTTGCAGAGTTTTCTGATAGGTTTTCACGTTTTGAAGCTCGGATTTTTAGAAAAATTCACGTTTTAGCACATACGTGGGTTTCGTTAGCGCATCCAGGTCTTCTTTCAGTGCTTTTTTTTGCAAGTCTTTTGGCACATCTGAGAACTATTTCAGCACATATAGGGAACAAAATGGTGCATGCATTTAGCTCACTTCATCAAAATTTTGTTTAAAAAAAATATAGCATTCTTAGATTAGTCCATTTAGGATTTTTTGTATTGCTTATGGGTTCTATTTTAGTGCATTGACTGTTTATTTTAGCACTTTTGTATGATCTTTTAGTGCATATAGTTTGAAACTAAACAAAGCTCTGAGTCTGACGCCTTCCACAGACAAAGCTTTTTCTGGCATAAAAAGAACCAATCTAGGATAGTCATGTATGGTTTTAAAAAGAAGCAACCCTAGGGTGGACATGGATTAAAATGAAGCAATCTAGGGGAGCCACCACACATTGATTTTGCAGTTAAAATGAATCCCATGCCTGTTGTGAAGCAACATCTTCACATAGATTAAATCATTGTCATTTGGGCTCTAAAAAAAACACTGTCTACTTTGTCTATGGTAATAGGTCTATGCTCTCCCCTTAACTGGGTGATCAGAATACCACACTTTCCTTTTCAATTTCTACAATTTTAATGTTTTATTACATCCTTTAGAGGGCCTGATCCTATGGGAATAAGTACTTACCCAAGAGGAATGACCCAAGTGGGTTCAAGCCAAAGCCAGGCTATTCCACCCCACTATAAAATTTAAAGCAAATATGGGGAAACCCACTTTTTCCGGTAGTGTGCAAGATAACCATCCCCAAATCCTTTGTTTTAAAGGTTGGGAGGTCTCCTAAGGGAGTTTATTATTGCCACACCAAACGGAAACCCTTACTACGAACCTAGTGTAGTAGCTAACCATGTCAATTTTTGAACATCCTAATAATCACAATGCAAGGGGAGGGAAGAATCTACCCCCAAGACACTCACCATATAACTGCCAAGGACCATTTGCTCAGGGGATTCGGTATCCACTTCCATCACTCTAAGTACATGCCTGGAAAAGACAAAAACATGGGCACCCCTTCGGGGGTGACACGACTGTGTGAGTCGACGCAGTTCTAAGATGTGGGTTGTGGTTATTATCATGACCTACTTGAGTACTAAGAGTGAGTCTTCCTAAATTGTCTATTATATGTGAAACCTGTGAAAACACTTTTTGAAAAACATTTTTGAACATAAACTTGATGTTTAGTATAGGGCTTAAAAACAACTCTTTTCAAAATGTTTATTATGTTTTCAATCACATTAATTCAGATAAAAGATCATCCAAGATGAACATGCAAAATTTCAGCTGGAACTACTAAAAATTGTTCAGAAAACTACTTTGGAAAACTATTTTAGCGCATCTAGGTTATATCTTAGTGGATATAAGGTTTGTTCTAGCACATTCATTGGTTAGTTTAGCACATATAGAGTCTATTTTCCACATTAAGTGTTTTAGCGCATAGGCTAAATATTTCGTGAATAGTTTTTGGTCACTGTCAAAACATTTTTCTGTAGTGCATTTGAGACATATTGTAGCGCATCTGAGTTATGTTGTAGTGAATATGCCTGTTTCTACAATTCATATAGGGTACAAAGTATTGCATCTATCACTTTTTTTTTAGAATTTTTACTTTTGATAGGTCTAAGTTTGTAACATCCCTAGTCCAATAACATTTTGACATTTATCTCATGTTTAGAGAGTGGAAATCAACCAAATTTGTCAGGAAATCGATTGCCAATAGGATAAAGAAAGCTAAGAAAGATTTAGGTTACAAGAAAACCTTACAACAAAGAAAGTTTTTGTATAAAAGTTAAAATGTCTTGCTCCATCACCATGAGTTTCTCCATAGGTACCAAGATTTTGTTAAGGGATTTACCGACGGGTACATTGTAGAGCCTTTATATTCACGAGCCTATTTCCAGAGAAGAGCTCTATCACAACGACACAATCAAAATCAACCTCTCAACTTTGATTATCTACCATAACTTTCCATTTAATATCCAACACATCCCAGTCAAATACTTCAGTGAATTTAATTAGGCTATCATTCTTCAAAAATAATGATCAAATCTTAAAAGTGCACCTTTCAAGAAAATTTATGATTATTGATTCAACTTCCCCAATAGGATTTTGAAATTCTTTATTATTGGAAGCCGCAATCAACAATTAGGAATGTCTTTTGATCATATCATAATATTTTCATCTTATCAGATCAAAACATCATCATTTTTGCACTTATCAAACTGCGATCTAAGTCTAGAAGAACATTTCAAAATCATATGCCTATTTTTACGAGATCTCAATACAATAAGTTGAGAGAGGATATTGAACAAGAAGATCATACCTAAAGCACTCAAGAATAATTTGAGAGTAGTAGTCCCCTTTATAGTGTGAGTCGTAATCCCCTTTTTAATGACAACATGGGTGAAAGAGAAAAAAATCCATTCCCTTTCAATAGAGACATGAGCAGAACTCTTGTAGATAGTGATGATGAATGAGATGAAGAAAATCACCTTAGAGAAGCTGAGCAAGATCCCAAATTTCACAAAGCCTTAGAAAACATTTTAGAGTGCAACAAAGAGAAATATTTTATGTATTTAGCTGATAAAGGAGCTAAATTTCCTCATGATTTTAATACTAAGAACATAAAGAGTAATCTTAATGAAACACCCTTGTTTGATCCTAGTGCCTTGTCTCAACAAATTAAAGATCTAAAAGGGGGAGCCACAACAAAAACATATGCTCTTGATGACATTTTTCCTTATCCTTTTGACTGACATCTCAACATGATCCCATTTCTCAAACATTGTGAAATCCCAAAATTTGACCGTTATAATGGGAAATCAGATCCAATCAATCATATCAGAGACTTCTGAAATATGACTTTAGAGTTTTCTCATGAGGACACATACTTGATGTGTTTGTTTTCTAGGAAGTCTTGGAGGCCAATCTATGGAATGGCTATCGAAAATCACACCACTTGTCAAGACATTTAAGGAATTGATTAACAAATTCATATCATAATATTCCTACAATATACAACATCAAATAACCATGATTGATCTTTGCAAGGCTAAACAGAAACCTGGTGAACCATTCATTACATTTCTTCAGAGATGGAGAATATTGTTTGCTATATACCCACATCATGTTCTTGAAAAGGATAAGATCACCACTTTCATAAACAACTTAGATCAAGAGATGAGCTATTGTCTTAATCTTCATCGTCCTCCCTCTTTCCAGAAATTGATTGAAAATGTCATCACCATTAAAAGTGCTTTAATATAGAGAGGGATAATAAAACCTGACAAGGACAATCTTAGCTCTTGAAATCACCACAATGACAAATCTAAGTTTTGGACTGGCAACAAAAACATGGTGAATGATGGTGTTGTAGATGCAAATCATGTCTCGACTAAGCCATTTGTTCTTAGTACTCCAAGTGCTCCTCGCTATGATAACTATAACAACGTCAATTCAGTCACAAATCAAGGAAACAATCCTCCTCCTTTGAGGGACAACGTAAATCAAACTTTTACTCCCAATCAAGGTTACCCTGGAAACAGTGAAAATGCCTTAGGAAATACCTCAAACACAAATCCACAATGATCTTCATTCTTATCTAGTAGAAGAAATTTTACTCCATTGGGTCAATCTTTAGAATTTGCATTCAAAGAGTTGATGGCTAAAAATGTTCTTACTTTTTTGCCTCAACTCAACTTCGAACCTAGTGTGAAGCCGCCATCATGGAATGATGCATACTATTGTGATTATCATAGGTGCAAGGGACACATAATGAATAATTGTCAAGCCTTAAAAAATGTAGTCCAAGATTTGATAGAAAATGGCACCATCACTATAGGACACCAACAAACAACTAAAGATCATCAAGCATTTAAAGACCCTCTTCCAAACTATGAAAAAGGGGAATCTTCTTCATCAAACAACAAAGAATGTAAACTATGTCTATGAGACTACCATTCTTAACATTTATGTAGTTCACAATCAAATTCATGATAAACAATACATTGTACCAACTAATTTGAAAGTTTTTCAATCCCAAGCTATGGTGGGATACTCCACCACGTCTCATTTCCTATAGTTTACTAAAAATGATGATGCATCACTCACCCATCCACATAATGCTCCACTTCATATTGAGGTTTTGATCCATAAATGTCTAGTCAAACGTGTTCTAATAGATGGAGGAGCTAGTTTAAATATCTTCTCTTTAAATTTTATACATGCATTGGGATATCCAGAAGAAGAAATTGATTCCAATAACATGAGTACCATGAAGGCATATGATCAAGAGGAACGTTCATCAAAGGATCAGTTATTTTACCAATTTGAGTTGGCCCTGTGGTGAAAGATGTGGTTTTCCAAGTCCTTGATCTCACTTCCTTATAATATTCTCTTTGGAAGACCTTGGATACATGAAATGCAAGCAGTGTCCTCTACATACCATCAATGCTTGAAATTCCCTCATGATGGAGTTGAAATCACCATACAAGGACATCTTAATACTTCCATACCTTGTCATAATCTTATCCCTAAAGATGAAATAACCATCCCTAGAAAAAGTGAAGCACTACATACTCAAGCATGTGTTGATCCTGAATCTTCAAAAATATCCACTTCATCTATTGCAATATCAAATTCTAAGGTCCAAATCTATGATCTGGGAAATGGAGAATACCGTTTGGACAATTTGCTAGTAAAAGATATTGCTACTATTATTAAGAAGGGTTAGAGTTCTAATAATGATGTTGAGACAACTAAATAAGGAATACAAAAAGATGACCACGATGAGATTGAAACCACTTGGGATCTTGATGATACACCTACCTATTCCATATCTACTACCACTCAATCTTTTCATATAATTGATAATCCACTATTTGATCAAAAAAATTATGATAACCCACTCTTTGATTATGATCCCACTGAGAATATCCAACCATCATCCTTCCATTCCACCTACCCTAGACTAGGATATGAATATCCTATTGTGGCCTCTACAAATCCATCTTTCCAAGTCGCAAAAGATGTGCAAGCTTCCTTTGATGTTAGTCCTACCGAAAAGGATAGTCTCAAAGACTTTGTTGATGACATCACTAATCCTTCCATCTCACCTACATCCATCCACCTTATAGACATGGATCAACAAGTATCATTCAAAGAAAATATAGAGGTAATTCAAGAATCAAATGTCAAAGTATATTTTTCAAAGGGAGATCTAAAATCAAAAGAAAGCTTGCAAAGAAAGAAAGATCAAGAAAATTCCCTTAGCCAGTATAAAAGGCTATTGGACAAATCAAAGACAAAGAAAGATCCATACAAGTCCATTAGCCAAAATAAAAAGCTATTAGAAAAATCAAAAATAAAAGTAAGCAAAAGTCGATCTCCAAACATGCCTCTCCCTCAAAAATCACTAGGGGCATCTATCAAGAAAGAAAATCAAAGAAAGAATTTGTTGATCTAAGGTCTTCATCCACCTCATTATCACTCATACCATATAGTCCTTTCCACCCATCCATGTTCACATACCCATCATATCATTACACCTCCATTGGTGATGTCTTTTGATGTGTCTTTGATGACGACCCCTTCACGTACTATAACTCATTGGTTGCTCAAGCTCCTTTTTAGCTAATGCCTGATGGCCCACGTAGTGTGCACATTAGGGATCCTATTCTAGCCTCTTCTATTTGCTACATTTATCATCCTTCATACTTACCACTCATACTCCTCATTCCAATTAGGTCCTTTCATCCATCACGGTCATCCACATAGGAGAGTGGCATTGTCAAGGTGGTCTATGGATGTGGCATTTATCAATTCTATATCTAGCTTCGGAGTGCACAGAAAAAGTCCTAAAGAAATACAAAAAAAATAGAAAAAGTCCTAAAGAAATACAAAAACAGCATAAAAAGTCCTAAAAAAATACAAAAATAGCAAAAAAAAGGTCCTAAAAAAATAACAAAAACACTAGAAAAAGTCCTTAAAAAAAAAAGAAATCAAAAAAATGCAATAAACAAAAATAGTGAAAATCTAGCAAATAGACGCTATTTGTAGCTCTCCATCTATTAATTAATGTTCTGCACTTATCTTCTTAGCCTTCCTTTCATGCATCATTCTAGGGCCATAACAACATCATAATGCCATCATTTTCCTAGAGTGATAATGTCTTACCATGGCTTGATCATTGTACATATTCATTTTAGTAAGTTGTGCCAATACTGGGGGCAAACATTAACATACTGGGAACAATCAACTTTCAGAGTTTACCAAAACAACTAGACAATGGCATGACATTCAATCTTGTGAACAAACAATCAAATCACATGAATAGCTACACAATCATTGATCCCTATCATAGTTTTCAGCAAATTTCATATCATGACTCATATCTAATGATCTAAAATTTGAATAATGTTTGGAATAGTAGTATTATATTTTGAACAATGGTTATTTGATTTTTTCTATCATTCCTCTAGAGTACACTTGATGATGTACTAAACTAGAGTGGCGAGGAAAGAGAATGATTTTTCTTTGTCTGTTGTCTTGAGATTGACTATCAATCTAGTGCAAATATGTCGCGAGACATGATTTTCAAAGCACATCATTAATGAAAGTTCCAAATTTGCATCAGAAAGTGGTTAATCTTTGTTTGTTTATGCAATAAATACTCAGGTCATCTCGGTTCAATTATACCTCAATGCTTGTGTTCACTTGCTATATTAAAAATCATGAAAGTTGTACTCAAGTCATCATTGGTGCTAATTTCCCTTTTGATGCTTGTACATACTTCCAACATTTTAAAATGCTCTATGATGATTCAAGAAAGCTAAAAAAAGGCTCAACAAATAGTTGGTTTCATTTCATTGCATTTCATTTAGATCATTGTACATATCTGCATACTGGATTTGCATCAAAGTTTTAAAAGGCTAAACAAAAACATCAACAGTTGTCATGTCTCTTTGGACTAGTTATGGAGGACATTCAGACATTTGTTTCATTTAGGTCTTGTACATTTCATATAGTTTATCATTTATCATTTATTTTCATATCATTTAGATCCTTTCTCATTTCACATCATTCATTTATCCATTAGGTATTCCATATCACTTTCATTATCTATCGTCTTCATCTCATTAACATCTCACTTATCACTCTCTTATCATTTCATTTTCATTCTACACAATCGCATCCCATTTATTATCTTCATTATCATTTCATTTTATCATTTTATTTTATCATTTCATTTCATCATTTCTTATCATTTTACTTTAATCATTTCATTTCATCATTTTTTTTTATCATTGCATTTCATTTTCACTTATCATTTCATATCATTTTCATTTATCATCATCATTTCATTTCATTTATCATTATCATTTAATTAACATTTCATTATCATCATCATTTCATCATCATTTCATTGCATTTATCATATCATTTCATCATCATTTTATCATTATCATTCCATCTCATTATCATTATCATTTTATAATCATTTCATTACATTTCATTACATCATACATTTGATAATTATTAATCATGTTCATTTCATCCCATTATTTATCATATCTTTCACTCATCTATTATTTTCATATCATTTATATATATCATGACATTTTTCCCATAAACATTTGACTAATTTCACATATCATTTATTTTCCTAAATCATATACATACTACAAATTCATGATGCATCTCATAAACATAAACATCCATTTTTCAGCACATCTATTTCTTGCATTTGAAAAATCCAGAAACAAACATTCCATGCATACATTACATTTCCACATCATTTTTCATAAACATATCATATATCTCTATGCACACTCTCCTAATCAAACATCCTAGGTCATCCACCTCCATGACATCATTAGTACACATCACAAATCGTCATCATCGCATGAATCATCCTACATATCATGATAGTCATCAAATCAATATAATGCTTATCAAAATCCATACTACATCATACAAAAATACATGCATATCACATCATCACATCAAACACGCACATCATCAAAACTCATCGTCGTTGCATATCATTACTCATCAAAAATACATACAAATGTCCAAAGTCCAATGAAACTGAACAGTCTAGAGAGATACATGAGATATGATTAAAAAAATGTACATGCTCCAAAAATGATATACATCAATAATAGTGCATCAATAAATCAAGGCTAGCTGGTGGACCCTCCTAATGGAGCTAGTCTAGAGGATAATGGCCTACCACTACCCCCTACATTAGGATCCTATCACAGACCTGTGACCCCTCTGTTGTGTGTCATCATCTGTGATATGTTCCTATTCCTACTATGGGACCAAGGGTAAGGCTCTCTATGGTCGGGAGGGCACAACTCTTTGTATCTGATCTGATAATGCTCAGCCTTCTTGGCAATCTTGAATCCCTCTACAATACCCTCTCACAAAGATGCACTCTCAACAGTGCCCATGAGTCTCTATGCCACACCCTCTGCCTCTACTACCCTTTGTCTGAAAGAATCCTTCTCTACTATCAACTAGGCTACCTATGGGTCCGGGGTAGGTAGAGGTGTCTATGACTATGCATGTAACTGTACTACCAAACTCTGAGCCTGAGCCAATTCGCTCTACAACTATGCTTGTTGCCCCTAAAGTATCTGTACCTAGGCCTACAGAATAGCTATCTGTGCCCCCTACACTGTAGATGAGACCCTGATCACTGTTCGATGTCCAATACCAGTCCTTAGCCTCCGCATGATTTGTACACTACCCAAAATGTCTGGTCTCGGTCTCACTAGCCTCGGTCCTCCCCTCCACTATCTCCGCTGTCATCCCCATCACCATCATTTGAGCTCTCCTCCTCTCCACTCTCCTCCTCATCTCCACTCTCCTCCTCCTCTCCTCCACCAACTTCCTGCTCCCCACTTGCCACATCCTCCTATCTCCTAACTTTTGGCTGTTGTGCCACCAAAATGGGTTTCGGCCCATCTAGACATGTGAATCACGGAAATTGGTGTGTGTGATAATAAATAGAGTACTCCTCAAACATACCCACATCAACAATATCAGACCTGCCATCCCATACCTTGGGTTGTAAAGTTGTATACTTTGTATATGCAACCTAATAAGAAACGTAGGGTCCCCATCCATGCTCATCCTTGCACCACCCATAGTGTGAAACACCCTGAGGCATCCCCTATGTGAATCTGAACTGTCTCTATACTTGCAATGTCAAAAATATCTCTATAATGAATGGGGTCTGGCCTATCAAAAACTAGGGTATTCATACAAATGACATCTCCAAATGATCTGTATCCCATGCCTCACAATCTATGTATGGCCTCTATATCACTAAATCCACATCATCTAGGGTCCATCTCCAGTAATCCAACTTGCCCACCTTGGGCTAGACAAGTGAAATAGAATATGCATACACGTATGGCCTGCCTGGTGACTTCACTCTGGGACAAAGTGGTTTCGTAACAACAATATGCTCCCATGCCCAAATCTAGAGTAGGGTAACACCACAAGACAAGCTAGTTGGTCCTTTGTATACCACCTGATGCAAGTCATTATATAAATGTGCCAACATATAGCTCTCCCAAGAATATCTCTATGGTAGCCCCATCATCAGCTCAATAATCCTCCCCCACCCAACTAATAGTCCCTTTGACTAGTGGTCCGGACAAAGGAAGCCTCCAATGAATGCACCCAACATGGTAGGTAAGGCTAGATATCCCCTCATATCTACCCATGGCACCCAATACCTTGCTATATGAACATCCCCAAACACCCTCCTAAGTGCGTCTATACTGCATAACTCCTTGTGGTCATAGAACACAAGGGAACCTACCACTATGATCCCCAAAATCCTGTATACATCCTCTGGGGTCACTGTCATCTCACCCATCAGAAAATGAAAAGTATTATGCTCAGAATGCCATCTCTCTGCTATCACGGTCAGCAGTCCCCTGTTGACTGGAATCAGTGACATAGATAATAATGGTCCAAACCTAGATCCAACTATCAACTGTACATCTGTAGGTGTGAGATCTCGTATCTAATCCCAATCTATATGAAAGTGATCTCTAATATGGAGGTTTTTGAAAACCTCCTATTTTTGGTCATCCAAAGGACAATCAATTAGACTCATATCATCGACTCATATCAATGTATTATATTTACTTCACATCATACAAATCAATCATACCCATATCAAATGACCCATATCAGTGACTCATATCAAGTGAATCATATCAAGTACTCTATCTAAGGGACTCATATCATGAAATCAATGCAAAATCTATCTATTTGAAAATCAAATCAATCTACTCTATCATCATTTACTATTTGTTTTCTTTTTCAAGAAAGCAAATTTATCAACAATCAAGTCATCATCCTATTTGTACTTCAGTCACAAATGCAAATATGTTTTCAATCACATCATCTACTATTTGTTTTCTATCACAGAAAGAAAATTTATCAGAAGTCATACTAATCATCTACTCTTTTTTTTCTAAAATAAAAGTTATCAGCAAATCGCAATGCACTCAATCATTCTACTCTTTGGAAACAAAGTTATCAGCTATCTACTCTCTATTTTCTATTTTGGGAAACAAAGTTATCAATTCATTTATCAGATTTGCTATCATTTCTATCAACATGGTGACAAGACAATTTATCTATCTATTGACCAAAGAAGCAATAATACATCATTTTCATCACACAATGCATTCTACCTAAATTTCCTAGATGCGCTAATCTACAGCCTAAAAGTGGTAAAACCCTAAATGCGTTAAAGTTTCTCCCTGATGTGCTACAACCCCAGATGCACCGTTTTGTGCCCTGAAAGTGCTAAATCAATTCTTTTATGCACTATTTCCCTATATGCACTACACTCCTAATCAAATGTGCCATTTTATCTACCTGATACACAAAAACCCTAAAAGCGCTAATTTGTTTCCTATATGCTCTAAAGTACCCATTTCCTACCACAATCCTATAAGCGCTACTCTGGGTATCAGATGCGCTACATCGATTCTATCATAAATCTGCCACTTTACACCCTAAATGCACTACAAAAAAAATTTCAAGCACTACTCTATTTCCTAAATGTGCTAAAACAGACGGCTAAACCCTAAATTTGTGCCAAACCGTCTCAAAATTTGACTGAAATTGAAAATTTTCAAAAGAAAAGAGGTTTGAATCAACTCACCGGTGTTCCATACGCAATTGGTCTCTGGTATCAATGGGCCCACTCAAATCTATGCCTGTGATACAAAATCTCCATCTCGCCAAGTCACTATCAGAGCAAAAAAGTTTCTAAAATCAAAAGGTGAAAATGACTTGCCCTTTTTACCCCTTTTACCTTTTAAAGGTCAACCAAGGTGGGTTTTTTGTGGAATTTTATTTTTATTTTTATCTTTTTCTCAAACTCTAACCATCTTTTTCAAACTGGGGCATCTTTTAATCAATTATTGGGAGATAAATCATTGCGTCCCTCTCATCATCCAAATTTCATCACCAACTCAACATTTTTCTCATTATCAATGATTTATCTCCCAAGGGGGCATCATCAATATCAAACATTTTTTTAATTAGGGGCATATTAGTTTAAAAAATTCCGATCAGGGGCAAAATCAAACACAATAAATTTTTTAAGCAGGAATATTTTCTTTGAAGCAATGCATTTCACACATCACTTCAAAGAGGGGAAAAATGTATATGCATAAAATTGGTCATGTCTAATTAATCCTGACACTTAATTAAATATTTATTATTTAATTAATCTCTCTAAAAGTCCTCTACATATGACTAAATTTAATTAATTTAATTATATTGTTTATTCACCTTATTCTTCCACCATAATTAAATAAATCAACTTTATTTAATTATTTCACATTCATATGTCTACTTGATTAATTAAATAAATACCCTTTATTTATTTTAATTAATTATCACCTTTTGAATTTAATTAAGTCTTTTGATTTAATTAAATTTAAATATTTCCTTTCTCTTATTCAAATCTTTCTTCTAATTAATTAAATATTTTATTTAATTATGAAATATTTTATTGTTCTTCAAATATTAATTTAATATTTTATTTAATTAAGAAAAATCTTCAATGTCACCAATAAATGAATAATTGAATTTATAATTCATTATTTATCTTCAAAATCTTTTCTCAATCTCACAAAAAGATGATTTTTACAATTCATCTTTATCATCTCATCTTATCTCTTCTATGAAAAAGGAAACAAATCTTACATCCTGTTTTTCTTCTATTTTTCTCTCTAGTCTTATCCATCTTCGACCGTTCGATCTACCAAGAATTTTTACAACCATTGATCACATCAGCCAATTAGAATCTTTCAAAAACTCTATAAATACCCATGTGAATCCAAGCATTGGTTACACAGACGTTGACATACACACACACATTGGCAATTAGTTGCATTCTAGCATTCTAGCATCTTAGCATTGTCATTATCATCTTTAACTTTCATAATTTTGTAATCTTTCATTCTAGAAATCATGTCTAGTTTAAGCATGCATTCATCTTCAAATCTCATTCTCTAGGAATACCATTTGTTGAGCCTAGCATATAATATGCGAGCAAGGTAGAAACGAAAAAAACATTAGAGATAAAGGACGATAGGACAACATCAAAGATAGAAGACTGAGTTTGCATTCCCTTTTATTTGATTTTCTATTTTCATATAATGTTTTATTGGTGTGTTTGATTTATTTTTTTACATATTGACACACTTAAAATTGATCACACACTAATTTATCCTCAAGTGAAAACATTAACACTTCTAATAAAATTGAGACACTTGAGGACTATCATATTGAAACAGATTCCAATGAGTGAGAATGGGATTCTTGCACCTCTAGTGATCATGACCTAGCAAAAATATTTCAAGAGCTTGACTTATCATCATCCCAGACCAAACCTATGATTGTTCCTGCCTAGATCAAAACCTTTTAGAATTTGAATGATATCTCTATTTTTACCATATCCACTTATTCCTTGAGATATAATGATAATGATGATGACTCTCCCCTTGTCCACCCACAACTAATATATTGGGATGAAAAAGGACCTCTAAGCTTGGACATATTCGATAATGACAAAGCAATAGTTGATTTCATGGGACTTCAAGAAGTAATACCAAGTGGGGATCATAAGGTTGGATTTGTCGTAGAGATTGAAAACGTAGAATACTTTGGGGAGTCTACTCCACCCTCTAGTCACAAAAGTGAAAAAAATAAAAAAATAGGTCTCTAGTTGAAAAATGAAAGGCATCTTTAGACCATAAAAAGGTAAAAATAAAGGACATATCTGAGGGTGAAAACCTCCCTGAGGCACCCAAGGATGGAGAGTCAAAAATTATCCCCATAAATCAAGAGATATCACTATAACTAAGGGTAAATTTAGGTATGATTAGTGGTTAGCAAATCAACAATGCATAAGAAACCCAAAGAAATTACAAAGTACAATGGGAGTAAACATAAACAAAAAGATTATACCAGTTAATCACCGAGACCTCCATGATTCACCTTTGTAACACCTTCTAACTTGTTGGTTGACATATTGCCCTCAGACCGAATGTGCGAGCAATATTTCATGAAGTCCTACACAAGCTTTGAAGGATTTGATCAAAGTCTAATACCTATGACTATGATTTTAAAATGCCTATGCCTAAATATGCCAATACTTAACAAAATATCACAATAAATGCTATGATGCCTGTAAAATGCCTAAGTGTGACAATGTGTGTAATCTAAAAATGAGAGGAAAATGGCATTTTATAGAAAATGCCATTTTGAATGGACGAATGAGATTGACCTTCGGCAGAGACCTAAAATCAGAGGACGAGATTAAATATGATAATCCCTAATCAGGGTTAGGGAAAAATCCTTAAACGAGTGGTCGAGATGTCATCCAAGAAGATCGAATCGGCGGTGGAGAATAAATGAGATAATTAATTAGAAAAATAAAGATTTTTGAAAATCAAGAAGATAAAGACTGCCTAATTTGTGAGATTCAAAAAATCAAGAAGATAAGAGTTGGACTAAAGATCAGATTTGGAAAATCAAGAATCTACCCGATTACTTGATTTTTTGGAAAAATATTACCATATTGAATTAAATTAATTCAAAATATGGATTTTGTGAGATAATAAATAATCAATTTTTAGATTATTTACTAAAATGAACTAGCAGTTAAGAATCTGATGACATTGTAAATAATTTCATTTATTTAAAATGAGAGGAATATTAATTTTGCTAATTAAAGAATTAAAGATAATTATCTAATTTAGCAGATATGACCAATAATTAAATAAATTAATCAATTCATTTAATTATGACGATTAGTGACATTAAATAAATAAATTATTTATTTATTTAATAAGCAGGAAGAAATAAATGAAGAAGGGTAATTAAATAAATTAAGAAATTTATTTAATTAAGGGAAGACTTAGACAATTAATGACATATTTAATAAATAAATAAAATTTATTTATTTAATAATCATGAAGAATAAAAAGAAATGAATTAATTAAACAATTATAAATTATTTAATTAATAGTCAAATGTGGACCAAGGACATAATTAAATGTCATAATTATGCTAGGATGAAAGTGGTAAAAATGAAGCTTGCAGGCCTAGGTCATTTTTAAGTGTCTACAATCACCATTTATTTTAGAAAAATCATAAGAGGTCAATTTGGGTGCAGATGATAATCCTAGAATCGTTCCCTTTGTAGCATCCTTGATAGTCATAGAGAAATTGGAATTTTCCACTTTATTTTTAGAGATACAAATCAATTTTACATGGTCATATGTTGATATACCTAGATTGGATCCTAAATTAGTTCTACATCATTTACCATTGTTCCCAAATGAAAAACTGGTCAAGAAAAGTTGAGAAAAATGCACCCCCAAATTGCACTTTTAGTAAAAGTAGAATTGAAGAATTTGCTTGACATTGGTTTCATCCATCTGATAAACTATACATAATGGATATTGAATCTTGTGCTCATAAAGAAAATAACTAGTTTCCATAGTTTGTAAAAACTTTAAAGACTTAAAGAAACCTTTTCCTAAAGATGACTTCCCATTACCTAACATTGACATCATAGTAGACTTGACGGCTGGATACGAAATGCTATCATTAATGGATGATTTTTTAGGGTATAATAAAATCAGAATTTCCCCTGAGCATCAAGATAAAACATATTTCACTTGTGCTTGGGGTACTTATTGTTGGAACATCATTTCATTTGATCTTAAGAACATTGGCACAACATATCAAAGAGCTATGACAACAATTTTTCCTGACTACATGCATACCTTCATGGAGGACTAAGTTGAAAACTTCCTAGAAAAATATTTATCAAGGGATAGTCACTTGGTAGCATTGGATAATATTTTCAAACGTTTAGAATAATACAAGGTCAGATTGAATCCAAAAAATTATCTTTGGGGTGCAATCCAAAAAATTATTAGGATACATTATCTCTCATAGAGGTATTGAGGTTAGCCCCACAAAAGTGAAATACATCATGGATATGCCTTTTCAAACAAACATAAGCTAGATACATACCTTACAAGGAAAGTTACAATCTATTCAAAGCTTCATAGCTTAGTTAGGAAATAAATTTCAACCATTTGAACACTTGCTTCATAAGGGAGTCCCATTCATATGGACCGATCATTGTCAAGAAGCATTCCAACAAATCAAGGACTATTTTCTATCTCATATAGTTCTTATGCCTCCCATCAATGGTAAATACCTAATACTATACATACAAGCAACTTCATTAGCATTGGGGGCATTATTAGCATAAAATGATAATGATAGAAAAGAACAAGCTATCTATTATATCCGTCATACACTTGTGGGGTATGAGCTTATAGTCCTATTCAATGAGCATGCCTTGTAGTTGTCATTTATACTCAAAATATTTGATGATATATGTAAAATCATAAAAAAAAACTAGTTGCAAAGATAGATCCCTTGAAATACTTACTCAATGAAGAAGCCCTAACAAGACGGTTAGCAAGGTAGGTAATGATCCTAAGTGAATTCAATATAAAATATGTTGATCATAAAGCAATGAAAGGACAAGTGATAGTTAATCAACTTGTACATGCCCCAACAATAGTAGATCATCCATTAATATTTGATTTTCTTGATGAATCTTGTTGGAATATGTTGTCATGGATGTCAAAAGGGGTCAGATGATAAGTGTGTTGATCCAGTGCAAAAGTTAATTTAACTATCATTAATGTCAAAAGTGCAGATCATGGAAAAGCTTTTGGCATTCTGTATAGCTTAAATGGTTGTGTGCTCAAGTGATGTACGTGTATGTGTATGATGTGTTACAAGTATGAATACATATGGTGGTTTTGTCATTAATGTATCCATTGATGTCAACACAGTGTAGGTTGTTGCAGTGAAAGGACACAAGTGATTGCAGTTTCAAAATATGCTCTTGTATGTGTTCAGAAGGTGCTCTGATATGTGCTCCATATTTCTACTATGTTGATTATATGCTTATACAGATCTGAAGTATTGTTCAAGGACATCCATGGGTGATATATCCTAGATTATGACTTTTGGGCTGATGAAGACTGAAATTTAAGTTCACTAGTTTGTGAACTCGTCTGGCGGAATGGCTACCTATAGATTGAGAGAAATGTATTTGATTTGTAGTCCTCTATTGGTTTTCTTTATGCCTTATAGATCTAGAAGAAGGATCATAATGGGGTTATTTTTGTTCCATCAAGATTTCTCATAGTTTGGTGCTCTGGTATGAAGACTTGAGTAAGCCTTCGGTATACTATGTTCCAAGTTTGAGTCTCTGGTAAGATTGGTTTAGTGGTTTCCTCCACATTTCTTGCATATTGAATACCTTTGTTTGTGGATTTGAATTTATTTAGAGGCATGTCTAAATTTGGTATGTTCCAAGTTGGAGAGTCTGGTATGAAGAGTTGAGTGAGTTATGTTCACTAGAGTGAAAATTTTTTTATCTCTACATTTGGTGGTGACAAAGAGAATGTATTCTACTCTGCATTCCTCCACATTTAAATCTTTTCATTTGCAGTTCTAGAATTAAGTTGGTAATGGTTTTATGTGTCTTCATATCCAATGGTTCATGATTTGGTGGTTCACAAGAAGAAAGTTGGATTGTGAATGAAGACTGCTCCTAGAAGACCTTTGTCAATAAGACAATATGGTGTCAGTAAGAGTTTGAGCAATGTCACTTTGAAATTGCAATAACAAGCCTATGTAGATTTATCAATGAGACCATGTAGTGTTGAAAGGACTTCTTCAATTGTCTCCTTGACATGGTAAGTGTGATACTAGATGTGGAACCCAATAAGGTTCATGTGGAAGTGAGATCCAATGTGATATGGATGATGTATAGTCAGAAGTCAAATAGAACAAAGGTAAGTGGTGGTGACTTGGATTGATGGACTCTACCTTAGTAGGATGTTGAGGTGTCTTCATCGGTGTGACATAACCACTTCAACAGAACAAAGATGAATGTTCCACTAACAAAGTGATAAAGTGCTATGTGGACCTAATATAATAACGTGCATAGTGAAGGTGGACATATGGCAATTGATAATTCATTATTTTGCATCCTTGTTGCAAGACAACACTTGATCAAGTCACAAAAGGAGAAGATCAACATCCAGCATTCAAACTTTAAGATCTACAATAGTCTGGTCCATGTGAATAGGGGTTTCAAAGTTGGTGACCAACAATGAAGAGAATCATATCTTTTAGCTAGCCCAATGAGAATTTAATGAAGGAGATTCAGTCTACTAGTTGGTGGTTAAAAGGATTCTTGATTGATCAAGATCAAATTTGATCAAATGATCATATGAAGAAATTACATGTAGATCAGAGTTTGAGGTCAAGATAGAGAGCTAAGTTTGGAAAATCCTTTGTAGTAGAAATAAATGTGGAACTAGCTCGATGCAGAGGTATGGTCATATCTGATAAACCCTATCAGATGAGTTGGAAAATGGCGCAAGACTCATGATGAACTAATAGCTTTGAAGAGGAAACTCTAATAGATGAGTAACTAGATTGGAAAATCTGGATGATGATGAGGATCTTGAGGAGAGAGATTGTAGACTGGAAGAGTTAGGAAAATTGAAGACAACTGTAGTATGGTTGATGGAGATGAATTTGAAACATAAGAAAAAGGTTTGTAGCTAAAGGAATACTAGAACAAAGTTACATCTTGCAAGATTATGTTGTAGAGATAGTGTGTGTGTAGCCTGCAAGCTCAAGGAGAGTTGAACAAATTAATGTATAGCTAAGTTGTAGTAGATAGAGTAAGAAATAGAATCGAGATTGAAATGAATATAATCATCTAGGTGGTTCTATGTGTAGAAGAGAGAAGAGAAGGAAGATAGGGGATAGAGATAGAACATTCATTGTGAAGGTTCAACAATAGAGTGTGAGTTGCAATATGTGCAACAGTGAACTGAATGTAATGATGCATTATAGGTTTTGTAGGACCAAGTCTATACATATTTGAATATATCATCATTGTATTGAGTTGTGGCTCAAACTAGGGTGTTGTTGCATCCTTGAAGTGGCTACTTCTAAATTAGGTAGTTGGTGCTTCCTTGGGTTATAGCCCTAAAACATTGCAATAGTGATTTGGATTGTGACGTTGGATCTGAGCAATAGACTCAAGTAGCCTTTTGTCACCATGGTTTTTCCCATCTTGGGTTTTCCACATACATATGGTGTTATGTAATGTTCTTGTGTGTGTGTGTTTATGTCTCTTCATATTAGTATCTACATATTATGAGTTCAAAGAAGTAATCTACACAAGTTTTCTAGGAGAAAAATTGTTAAAGGATAAATTTTGGTATCTACTGATTCATCCCCCTCTTAGTAGATCATTGTGTTCCAACAATTGGTATTAGAGCCCCAAGTTCCCCAGGAGAAGCTTAATCAGCTCGGGTAGATCTTGGTGTGTGAACACAATATGGCTATTGATGAAATCTATTTTGGTGGAGTGCCTCTCTTTAATGGATCAGATTATATGTGGTGGAGCTTCAAAATGAAGTTGCATTTGGGATCCATAGGGTTTGATGTATGGTTGTTAGTAGAATATGGTTATACTGCTCCTACTACACCTCTAAATATTGAGGCTGAGAGGAAGGTGTGCGATGTGTTAGAGCCTAAAATTTCATGCAAATTTTGGCAAAATTTGGGCTCACATAATGAAAATTTTGATTTCAGCACTTGGAAGTATAGTTGAAAAATCTACTCAAATGACCAATTTTGAAAAATCATAATTTGAAGCCCATTCAGTTTCGCACAAAATCACCTTGCAAGCATGTTTATCTGACATATGTGAGTGTGCACACCTGATTTTAGCTTTGTACAATTAAGGTTTCAAAATACTGAGTTGAAGGGTTTTGCGAAGGTCTGTTGTCTACACAGTAAAATCTATTAAAGAGGGAAACTTAGAAGGACAATAATTATTGACTCAGAGATTGTCATGATGAAACAATTGGTGTCTTAGATTCTTCCCACCTTAATGTGCTTTCATGACAATTTTTTAGGACCTCAACTCTTCATTTGGTATTTTTTCAAAATCAAATCCAAATGGGTTTTGTACAGTTTTGACATCTGCACTTTCAAAAATCTTCAAAAAGGTCAACTTTCATGCCTGATATTTTGTGAGTGAAGAAGGATAATGAAAAACCATTTTGCACACATGCTCATGGGACTTAAATGAACCAATTTTTCAAGTTGTAGCTTCCCAAAATCAGATTTTGTATTTCTTCAAAAGGGAAAGTTGGTGAGTTTCATATGAGTTTTACAGGGTCAATTTTTTTAGAAAATGCTAAATGTGCAACTTTGAGTATTAATATATTGCAATGTTGATGAATTCATGCAAATACATCTTGCAACCACACTCCCCTACTATCAATTAACATTTTGGTGAATTTTCATGGGTCTATGAGAACTTTTGATCATTTTACCAGGATGATTCTATAGGCTACTTGACTCATTTCGTCACAGTGCAAAATGTCAGAAAACAAATTCAAAAGACTACCCATTTTTCAATGCATTGATTTTCATCCTCAAATCATAGGGTATCACCATGTTTTTATCATTGACTATGATTTCATTATGCAATCTCATTGGCTACTATCCACTTAGTTGAATGCCTATAGATCTTGGCTATTTCCCATCAAATATAATTATTGAATGCTTTTGACCTCCATTCACTGCATGTATCCAAAATGTCACTCTTTCCTTTGTGATCTTCCACTGCTAAATGACTACCCTTTAGTCCCATTGTGATTGTTAAGACTTACAAAAGATAGTACAACCCATCCTAACTATCAAGACTTGTTCATTAGTGTCCTGCACTAAGGATTTAAGCTCACTTCTCTTTCATTACCACTCTTCAAATATATTTCAAGTATTCCCAAACTGTCTTGCCTCATAATTTATGCATTTGACTATGAATATTACTACCTCACATGAGTGTTGTCCACAATTTGAAGAAGTACCCATTGAATTGCTAAACAACATTGGGGTTCTTTAATTTGAGTAGGATGAACTAGAGTTGGTTCAACAAAATTTTGTGGAGGCATCAGAAAATGGCATTTGGGTTGAACTCATAAATAAAATACCCAGTACCAATTTTTGAAATTTTTTTGTACACTTTAAAGATATGGGATTCTTCAATTGACTAGAAGAAGGTGGTTTCTCGCTTGAGTTACCATGGGATAAAGTCACAACACTATTTAATCTTGCAAGGCTATTTGAACATCTACATGATACTGAGAGGATTAGAGAACTATATTGTAAAGTGTTCACACAGAGACTAGAAAATGTTTATACTACAAATTGGGTAGCCATTATGCTAGATGAAAGGAAACATCTTTGTTCAGATGCTTGATGTGTGAGTAAATCTAGCACATTTTTACTTTTCACAAGGACAATTTGCGCTTATAATGAAAATGTATCAAATTATTTGAGGAAATTCTATTTTGGCACTGATACCCAAAATATTATTATATTTTTAGCTCGAACACATTATGAAATAAAATGATGACAAGATTGCAAAGGAACATTATTAAAAGTAGTTACTAAGGGAAATAGGCTCCAATATTATCGATGGGCATCATTTTGTCTAAGTGGGAGCAAATACAATGGACAAAAGGATGAAAAGCACGATCTTTCACAATTGGCAACATAGAAATCATCTGTTCTTTTTCACAGAGCTCAAAATTTAAACAAGGGAATCAAAAATTTTAGCAGTGATTCCTTCATCGTGACAAACTCTATTTTTTTATGAATGATACACATTCCTTATTACCTCAAAATTGCAAAAATCTTTATAGCAAGAACTTCTAGATAGAATTTTCAAGGATGAATACATGAAATAAATTGTCCTAGAATGCTATTATAGCTTGAAAGCTACATTGAGAGACCAAAACATCATAACACGGAGGATGGGCTTTCTAGGGTTTTGAGTAGTGAGAAGGGAGCATGAATTATGTTATAATGGCTTTAGATTGTATCTCTATGTCAACCATAAGACAACCGTATTAGGTTTCGCCATTGATAAGCAATCCCATGATGGAAGCTAACAGGGCCTCCTACTCAGGATATTATCCCCAATTCACATATTAGATTTCTAACAAGGGAACAAAGATAAAAATGTAAAAAACCTAATATTGAGGAGACATGGACCCATCAGATAGAGATTTACAAATGTCTCTTCGACAATAGGAATACAGCTATGAGAAAAGCACTGTGGATGAGACAAAGAGGTATCGAAGAGAGATTATAACATGTCTCTTCAACATTGTAAAGTCACCGAAAGGCCAACTCAATGAAACACTATTAAAACGTGGAGCTCAAGTATATTGATGAGATATAGGCTCATCGGTAGGAGACACTCTTTGGTCTCTTCAATATCCTAAAGAAACAAATGAGAATCTGATTTTATCAGGAGGAGAATGAACAAGCATCAAAGAGATATGGAGTGTCAGAGAGAAAATATAAGGAGTCCCTTCAAAATTATAAAGTCTTTTCGACAATGTAGAATGCATAAAAGGGAAAATAAAAGATTAAATAAAATATCATTGTGATCATGAATTCCACAGTAAAGTGCATTAAGTATTTTTACCCGAGGAGAATATAAAAGAAATTACCAGCAAGTGATGGAATAATGTAGCCTTGGAAAAATTATTCGCAAGAAGATAATTAGGCATGGTATAAAGTACAAATGTGAAATATTTTCACTAAAGAAGTAAAAGTACTTTTCACCCAAGGAATTATGAAGACGTAAAAGTGGAATAGTAAAATAGGTAATTGTTTTACTCAAAAGATACATTTAAAGGGTGAAAATGCATAGAATTAGAAGTGAGACATTTTTACCAAAATATAAGAAAGGAATTTCCAGAAAGAGAGTTAAAATTAAAGTATTGCCAAATACTTTATTTTTCACCAAGATGGGTAACATTTGCACCAAGGAGGTCATGAAGCAAGTGATTAGCTTTGTCACAAGAATATTTTCTAAATGGTGAAAATGCATATGGATAAATGCAAGTGTGAAGATTTCCAGCAAAGGAAAGATTTGATAATCACTAAAATTATTTTCACAGAGATACAATAATGAAGATTAAAGTATTTTAATTTTCCAAGGTCAATTAATTCAAATAAAATGAAGAGTTACAAAGGATAAATATGTGAAGGCTCACAACCCTAAAAATGCAATGTATATACATAAGATAAAATCATATCATCATCATATCATTCCATTAGAGTAGGCATTAGTAAGAAGATAGATTGTATAATCCACCCATCCATATCATATTAAAATACTTTTGTTGCAAATGCTTATATTTTGAAGTAATACAATGGAGCAAACTACTTATAATTCGTAATCCATTTTTAGTGTTCAATTATTGTGCCAATTTTCATGATTATCTATTACTTTGTCATCTCCAAAGTGGTCTTTTCAAGTTTTTTAAGTCTGCAGGATTTATTAGGACACATTTGTTGTTAGTGGATGCTTTGACTGGTTTCTAGTTGGTGTGAATCAAAATCCTTTCAACTAGTTTACTTTTATTGGTTCCTACCTAGGATTAAAACCCTTTTTAAGAAGTTGTTTTGATTGGTTTCCATTAATTTAAGAATTAAAATTCCTTTCATTCTTTTACAGTAACTTGAGGGGATATCACTAAGATTATTAAAGAAGAACATTGTAATAAAAAAACTTGCATCTTTGCACAAGATGCAAACATCTCAAGTGCCTAGTAATTCGAGTTAAGTTGAATAATAGGTTTACTTATCTTGCAAATTTTCATCCATAATCACCATCCACTCCATTCACCCAATAGGAGTAGGCATTGTTCATACTTAGGATATTACATACATAATACAATTCACAATATTGAATTTTCAAATACTTTCAATAGGAATTATCCATCAAAGCTCTGCATCTACTCCATCCTCACATGCCATAGTAAGTAGATTTTTCAATCTAGGAACCACATCTAACTTTAAATCTGCCTTATTGTTTAGGTGTACCCACCTAGGTCTGACAAAGCTTGAAGAGTAGGAGGTAATTAGCCTTGTTTACCTCATTTGTGGGCCAAAGGTGTATTAAGAGATTGACACCCTATTATGGTTTAAAAACCTACACTTTTGAGACCTAACATGATGGCAATGCTAAGGAAATGGATACAATAATTAATAAGTTGTCAAGTTCCATATCTGTCAAAGTCGTGCACTACCAGAATACACAAGAAGTATGGAATAAGCTAAAAATGATGTATGAGGAAAGTGATGTTGAGATGCAGTTAGTGATTGAGAGATGTCATAGTGAATCAGAAAGTATTGAGACATGTGAAGATTAGAAATCTACAAAATGGTTCTCAAGTGAAGTTATGTCAAGAAATGATGAAGAAGGAACATTCCACTTTTAGATCAGGAGAGACTAATGAAGAGGAGGTTGAGTTCATCACAAAATTGAGAAGAGGCTTTGAAAGATACAGAGGTAAGCTACCCACCAAAAGGTTTTATTCCAGTAGAATAAATTTTGGTGTTGATAGATGCTTTCATAGTAAAAAGGGTAGTCATAAGGAAGAAGTGGACATTAAGGAAAATGAGAAGGACCTACAGGCTAGTGAAGAAAGTGGGTCATCTGATGTAAATGGCATATCAAATGATGAACATGGAAGTTTCTATGGGGTAGACCCATTTCCAATGACCTCTAATGAGGAAATTGAGAGGTATAAAAGGATAAAAGGATACCCTTGGTGAAGAAGTGGACCTTGAAGGAAAACTCATTTATGCTCTAAATGAGATTAAAATTTTGAAGGAGAATGAAGAAAAAAAGTTGCATTCTCAGGAAGAGATAGATAGACTGACTAAAATCCTTGAAGAATCTGATCAAATGATAGTTAGTTTGAAGACATCAGTAGAAGAAGCAAAAAGAGAAAAAGATGTAATTAAATTTGTACTACAGTCTAAGTCAGATGAGTGCATGAGATTGGAAGAAGAAATAGTGGCCTTGAGAAAATAATTAGAAAAGGTCAAGGAGTAGAGTGATGAAGGATTTAAGTTGAAAGGTGGCTTCAGGACACTAAATGAATTTGTGAGATCACAAAATTCATCTAGACTGAGGTCCAGACAAAGGGTGAAGATTGACCTTGGTGATGAAAAAGGGAAGAGTCATTTTGCCATAGCAAAATGGGTTAAAATAGAAGAAAGAGGTTGCACAAAGAAAGAGGAAACCTACACAAGTTGCTTTGGAGAAAGTACCTCTAAAAATGGAAGATTAGATAAAGGAATCATTGGTAAGATGAAGAAACCAAATAAGGATACGGCTACCAAGTTGAAGGAGCCCTCAGTAGATAAGAAGATGAAGAAACCAGCTCTTAGAAACTAAAAGAAATATCAATACACAAAGGGAGTTTATGTAGAAAGACTTAGTAGGATGAGATATACAAAGAATTCAAATCAAAGAAGACCTCATCTGGTTCAAAGGATTCCTATGACTAGGTGCTCCCCATGTTTTAATGGTTATTGTCATGCTTTTAATCAGTATGGTCATAGAGCTAGAGATTGTAGAGTTGCACCTAGGATTACAAAATATGTAAATAGAAATTCATATACTTTGGTAAGAAATATGTATGTGGTATGCTTCAAGTGTGACAACTTGGGTCACATAGCTAAAGACTACAGAATAGATATTGTAAGACCTGCAATACAGAGAAATAGGAAGAATACAAAGAAGAATATGTCCTCTAAAGTGAACATGTGTTTGCATGTTGTTGAGAAGAAGACCAATATATCATAGAAAAAGAACAAGATTATTTGGAGAGAGATAGATTGGAAGGCAGTGCTCAATGAGGCTACTTCTACCTTACATCACTATCTTGTAGTGATGGGGCATGGATCCAAGGGGAGCTAAATTGATATTTCATTCATCCTTGGAAATGAAGAAGAAGAGATCAAGTAAGGTAAAATATGTTTTACAAATTTCTAATGGCTTGATGGTTGTAGATTTATGGTCACATTCTTGCTCCTTGAACTATTTTTCAGGGTATAAGTAAATTAGAAAAAGTGGATAGTTAGCTGCAAAAATTGATATCAACCATTGGTATCAATTATTGAAGAAAAAGTGGTTTAAATGCTCTATTAAGAGAAATTCCTTCTCCCTGAAAAATGAAGATGATGCAAGAGTATCCAGATGATTCAAGTTAGTTGGGACAATTATCTTTCAGTTGTAGAGCACTAGAGAGAGAGTGATATTGAAGAATACTGCGTTTTACCACATTTACATGCAAGCAGCTATAGAGTTGGGATTAGCATCTAGACATTCTTCTTTAGTATATCCAAAATTTAGAGCACTTGGTTTCAATTTCAGAGAGATTTCGCTTACAAAAGAATACCTATTTTTCACAGTGCAAAGTTGACACTATTGAGTGAAGTCTAATAAGCTTGTGGAACAAGTACATGTCTTATAGAGCTTAACGAAACATCATTCAATGAAATATAGGACCTGGCCAACCTTCATGGGGATCTGCATGGAGATCTATGCATCATCAAAGAAATTCCTTATGTTTATGTCTGACCTATCTGGGTCCACAAGTTACCTGACTAGCCTTTGCAATTAGGTTGACTTGATTATGATTTGAAGGCTTACAAAGGCTATAAATGATGAATTGAACAATAATGAGAAGATATGAAGAAAATGCAGTAGGCTAGTAGAAGTGAATGAAGCAAGGTTTAAGGGGGAGTTGCTATTGGTATCAAATTAGTGTTATACTTGATACAATGCAGTCCTATATATCATTTGGTACATAGTGTAAAGTGAACACATTCACAATTGGTATCAAATTGATAATCAGTATCGGGGCATGATATCATCAGTTGGATTCAAGTAAGTGATTCAATTGACATAGAGCATAAATCAAAAAATATGAAATTAATATCAAACCTAATTGAAGAAGAACATTAAAAGGTTGAATGTAGTAGTTGGATTGAGAACAATTTTTTTTTCAATTGGTATCAAGGAGGAGAAAAGTTCCTTTATCATTGCTAAGAAGAAGTGGTGGTTGTAGCAGTATGGTGACTTGAGAATAATAAGATGAGAAAGGATGAGAAAGTGCTCATGGACATAAGTAAAGGTTAGAAAGGGAAAAAAAATGGAGAATAGTCTAAGGAGGAGATGTTATTGTGGTCAAGAAAATTTTTAATTGGTACAAAGACAATGGTGGAATGTACATTTAGATACATGCAAAAAATGGAGTAAGCTCTCAAGGGGAGAACATGGCTTAGTCATTGATGAAATGATTGAGATGAGTATCTAGCATAAGCATAATAATTGTTATCAATTTGTATTAGTCAAAGGTGGAGAAAATCCTTTTGCCAGTTCAAAGGAGGATATTATAGGACAACTAAACCCTTTTCACTGCTTGTCAAAGGGGGAGATTGCTTTCAAAAGGTGTGAGCCTTTTTCCATTGATGTCAAATAAGGAGAAAGTATGAAAATGCTCAAAAAGGAGCACTAGTGAAAGTTGCAACATAAATAGAAGTAAAGATGATACTAGTACAAATGTTGAATTGATCAATTGGTATCTTTGAGCATTCAAGTTTTTCCATCAATGAAAAAGGGGGACATTTTTGGAATATGTTGTCATTGATGTCAAAAGGGATCAGAGGAGAAGTGTGTCGATCAAGTACAGAAGTCCATTTAGCTATCATTGATGTCAAAAGTGTAGATCATGGAAAAACTTTTGGCATTCCTGATAGATTAACTGGTTGTGTGTGATATACCTATATGTGTATGTTGTGTTATAGGTATGAATGCATATGGTGGTGTTGTTATTAATGTATCCATTGATGTCAACACAGTATAGGTTGTTGTAGTGAAAGGACACAAATGATTTCAAGTTCAGAATATGCTCTGATATGTGTTTAGAAGGTGCTTTGGTATGTGCACCACATTAATACTATGTTGATTCAATGCTTATGCAATTTGAAGTATTGTTAAAGGACATCCATGGGTGATATATCCTAGATTACAACTTTTGGGCTGATGAAGAGTGAAATTTAAATTCACTAGTTTGTGAAATGGTCTAGTAGAGTTGGCTACCTATGGACTAAGAGAAATGTAGCTGCTCCACAGTCCTCCACTGATTTGCTTAGGCCTTGTAGATCTGGAAGAAGGATCATAATGGGGTTATTTGTGTTCCATCAAGAGTACTCATAGTTTCATGCTCTGGTATGAAGACTTGAGTGAGCCTTCGATATGCTATGTTCCAAGTTTGAGTATTCAATAAGATTGGTTCAATAGTTTTCTCCACATTTCTTGCATATTGAATGTCTTTGTATGAGGATTGGAAGTTATTTAGAGGCGTGTATGAAGTGTGTATTTTCCAAGTTGGAGATTTTGGTATGAAGAGTTGAGTGAGTTATGTTAACTAGAGTGAAAACTATTTTATCTCTACATTTGGTGGTTACAGATATAATGTATTCTACTCTGCATTCCTCCACATTTAAGTCTTTTGGTTTGTGGTTCTAGAATTAAGTTGGTAATGATGTTATGTTTCTTCATATCGAATGGTTCATGATTTGGTGGTTTGCAAGAAGAAATTTGGATTGTGAATGAAAACTGCTCCTAGAAGACCTTTATCAGCAAGACAATATGGTGTCAGTAAGAGTTTGAGCAATGTCTCTTCGACATTGAAATAACAAGCCTATGAAGATTTTTCAATGAGACCATGTAGTGTTAAAAGGACTTCTTCAGTTGCCTCCTCGACATGGAAAATGTGATACCAGACGTGGAACCTAGTAAGGTGCACATGGAAGTGAGATCCGGTGTGATGAGGATGATGTATAGTCAGAAGTCGAATAGAACAAAGGCACATGGTGGTGACTTGGAATAATGGACTCCACCATGGTAGGATGTTGAGGTGTCTTCATCGGTGTGACATAGCCACTTTGGCAGAACAGAGATGAGTGTTCCACCGATAGACCTATAAAGTATTATGTGGACCCAATAGAATAATGTGCATAGTGAAGGAAGACATATGGAAATCAATAATTTGTTGTTTTCTATCCTTGTTGCAAAAAAAACTTGATCAAGTCGTGAAAGGAGAAGATTAATGGCCAGCATTCAAACTTTAATATCTACAACGGTCTGGTCCATGTGAATAGGGGTTTCAAATTTGGTGACTGGCAATGAACAAAATTAGATCTTTTAGCTATCCCAATGAGCGTTTAATGAAGGAGATTCAATCTATGAGTTGGAAGATAAAAGGAGTCTTGATTGATCAAGATCAAATATGATCAAATGATTAGATGAAAAAATTAAATGCATATCAGATTTTGAGGTCAAGATAGAGAGCTAAGTTTGGAAAATCCTCTGTAGCATAAATAAATGTGGAACAGGCTCGATGTAGAGGTATGGTCATATTTGATAGACCCTATCAGATGAGCTAGATGATGGTGCAAGGCTCAAGATGAACTGATAGCTTTGAAGGGGAAACCCTAACAGATGAGTAACTAGATTGGATAATCTAGACGGTGATGAGGATCTTGAGGAGAGATTGTAGATCAGAAGAGTTAGGAAAATTGAAGACAACCATAGTATGGTTGATGGAGATGAATCTACAACATAAGAAAAAGGTTTGTAGCTAAAGGAAGAGCAGAAGAGAGTTACATCTTGCAAGATTATGTTGTAGAGATAGTGTGTGTGTAGCCTGCAAGCTTAAGGAGAGTTGAACAAAGTAATGTATAGCTAAGTTATAGTAGATAGAGTAAGAAATAGAACCAAGACTGAAATGAATATAATCATCTAGGTGGTTCTATTTTCATAAGAGATAAGAGCAAGAAGAGAGGGGATAGAGATAGAACATTGATTATTCTGTGCAGAAGGATGTGTTGTTGATTGTACAGGTTTAGCAATAGAGTGTGAGTTGTAATTTGTGAAACAGTGAACTAAATGTAATGATGCATTATAGGTTTTGTAGAACCAATTCTATACATATTTGAATCTATCATCATTGTACTGATTTGTGGCTCAGATTAGGGTGTTGTTGCATCCTTGGGGTTGAAGCTCCTAAAGCAAGGTGTTGTTGCATACTTGAAGTGGTTTCTTCTAAATTAGGTAGTTGATGCTTCCTTGGGTTGTATCCCTAAAACATTGTAACAATGATTTGGATTGTGATGTTGGATTTGATTAGTAGACTCAAGCATCCTTTTGTCACCATGGTTTTCCTCATCTTGGGTTTCCCACATGCATATGGTGTTATGTGATGTTCTTGTGTGTGTGTGTTTTTATGTCTCTTCATATTAGTATTTGCATATTATGAGTTCAAAGAAGTAATTTGCATAAGTTTTCTAAGAGAAAAAGTTTTAAGGGATAAATTTTGGTATCTATAGATTCACCCCCCTTTCAGTAGATCATTATGTTCCAAAAAATCCATCTTCACAATAGAGACCTCTATGAAATGGAAGTTATTCTTTGACAGATATTACACAAATTAGGGTTCAAGAGCAGGTATACTCTTTGTCACACCACAAGGGGACTCAATACCCAAGTCATACATAATATCATTTCCCCACACTAGCAACATGGTTTATTATGAAGCATTGCTAATGGGACTCTGAATGGCTATCAAATAGAAAATAAAGAATCTTCAAGTCTATGGTGACTCCCTATTGGTTATTTGTCAGGTTAATGACACAAAGGATAAAAATCTCACACCCTACAAGAGAATGGTTGATAGTTTTAAGTAGTATTTTGATGTCATTATCTCTGAGAAGACCCCAAGAATTTAGAACAAAGCAGCTGATGCAATGTCCACCATTGGATATCTCTTGGATACACCTAATAATGTGTCGTAGTATGAATTCTTGGTGGAACAACTATTGTTCCTTGCATTCGATGTCCCCAAGTCTTAGCTCGTGTGTGAAATTGTTGGTCTTGATTCTCTCTAGTATAAATACTTTTGTAATTACCTACATGACCAAATTATCCCTCTTGACTTGTCCTCTAACCAATGCAATACCTTTATCCAAATAGAATTTAAATGTCATCATCGATAATACCCTTTACCACCACATCCTAGATAGCACCCTCCTTAGATGTATCAATTCAAACAAACCACAAACATATTTACATGAGGTACATGATGGTATATGCAGATCTCACTCTGTTGATCCTACCTTAGCCAAAAATCTTATGCAAATGGGATACTATGGAACGTGATGCCTAACACTTTGTTAAGAAAGGTCACTAATTTCAGATATATGGAGATCTTGTGCACACACCCACCCAAGAACTTCATCCAATAATGTCACCATGGCCATTCTCTCAATGGGGATTCATCCTCATAGGAAAGTGTAGATGCGTAAAATTGGTCATATTTGATTAATCCTGGCATTTAATTAAATATTTATTATTTAATTAATTTCTCTAAAGCCTTCTACATATGATTAAATTTAAATTAATTTAATTATATTGTTCATTCAATTTTTTCTTCTATTATGATTAAATAAGTCAATTTTTATTTAATTATTTCACATTCAAATGTCAACTTGATTAATTAAATAAATACATTTTTTTTATTTTAATTAATTATCACTTTTTGAATCTAATTAAGTCTTTTTTATTTAATTAAATTTAAATATTTCTTTTCAAATCTTCCTTCTAGTTAATTAAATATATTATTTAATTAATTTCATTTACATACCATTTCTTAAAGGTTTAATTAAATATCTTTATTTAATTGAATATCTTCCATATCCTTTCAAAATCATGATTAAATATTCTATTTAATTGTGAAATCTTCCATTATTCTTCAAATCTAGGGTAAATATTCTATTTTAAGAGAAACCTTTGTGTCACCCATAAATAAATAATTGAATTCAATAATTCATTATTTATCTTCTTCAAAATCTTTCCATAATCTCACAAAAAGATGATTTTTAACAAATCATCTTCATCATCTTATCTTACCTCTTTTACAGAAAAAGAAAACAAATCTTGCTTTCTGCTTTCTTTCTTTTTTTCTTCTGTCTTATCCATCCTCAACCGTTCAATCTGCCAGGAATTTTCACAATCGTTGATCATATCAACCAATTAGAGGCTTTTGAAAAACTCTATAAATAGCATAGCCAATCCAAGCAAGGGTTACACAACACATATCAAAGTAATTAGAGATTAATTACATTCTAGCACTATAGCATTATAGTTTCATTATTCATAGCATCATCATAGTCTTTCATTTTCAGCAATCATGTTTAGCTTTAGAATAATCATGTCTTAGCTTCAGCATTACTTGCATTTCATATTCAATCTCGTTCTTCGGGAAAATTGTTCATTGAGCCTAGTCTACTATCTGAGAGCCAGCTGGAATCAATGAAAATACTGAAGATAGAGGACGATAGGATGACATCGATAGAAGGATACTGAGTTTGCAATCTCTATTGTTTTTAATATTTTTTTTTTATATAATGTCTTATTGGTGTGATTGATTCATTTATTTTTGAATATTTAACTCTCACAAAATTGACCACACATTTTGGCGCCCACCGTGGGGACTTGCCCTGTTTTTAACATCTATTTGTAGGTTTTATGATAGGAGCTCGCATTCTGGAATTCGGATTTTTGACAAAAAATTTCGTTTTAGCTCATACGAAAAATTCTTAAGTGCATCCGAAGATTTTTAAAGTGCATATGTGGCTTCTTTCAACGCTTTTGCAAGTACTCTGACACATCCAAGGACTGTTGTGGTGCATCTAGGAACTGTTTTGGTGCATCCACAAAATAGAAGGGCACATAATCTTGACTTAGTTTGTTAAAAATTTTGAAAAACAAAAAAAAAAAATTTAGTTGCATTCTATTTTAGCGCATTTAGGAGTTTTCGTAGCGCATTTAAGACTTTCTGCAGTGCATTTACTATCTGTTTTAGCACATTTACTTGTTTTTGTGGCGCATACAGGTGATCTTTTAGTGCATACAGGTTGTAACTAAACAAGTTTATGAGTCTGATGCCTTCTGTAGACAAAACCTTTTTTTGGTTTAAAAGGAACCAATCTAGGATAGTCACAGCTAGTTTTAAAAGGAAGAAACCCTAGGATAGACATGGATTTAAAATAAAGCAATCTAGGATAGTCACCACACACTGATTTTGTAGTTAAAATGAATCCCATTCTTTCTATGAAGCAACATCTTCACATAGTTTAGATCATTGTGATTTGGGCTTTTAAAAAGAAGAGTGTCTACTATGTTTGTGGTAATAGGTCTATGCTCTCCCCTTAGCTGGGTAACCAAAATTCTAGACTTTCCTTTTTCATTCATGCAATTTTACTTCTTTATTATATCCTGTAGAGGGCCTACTCTTGTGGGAAAAAGTACTCACCCAAGAGGAACAACTCAAGTGGGTTCAAGCCAAAGCCAGGCTATTCCACCCCACTATAAAATTTAAAGAAAATAAGGAGAAATCCTCTTTTTCCGGTAGTGTGCAAGATAACCATCCCCAAAGCCTTTGTTCTAAAAGTTTGGAGGTCTCTTGAGGGAGTTTATTATTGCTGCACCAAACGGAAACCCTTACTACAAACCTAGTGTAACTATATCCAAGCAAAGTCAGTTTCTGAACATCATAATAATCACAGTGCAGGGGAGGGAAGAATCTACCCCCAAGATACTCACCATATAACTGCCAATGACCATTTTCTCAAGGGATCTGGTATCCACTTCCATCACTCTGAGTACGTGCCTGGAAAAGACAAAAATTTGGGTGCCCCTTCGGGGGTGACACGGCTGTGTGAGTACGCAGTTCTAAGATGTGGGTTGTTGATTATTATGATGACCTACTTGAGTACTAGGAGTGAGTATGTATGAATTGTCTATCATGTGTAAAACCTATGAAAACAATTTTTGGAAAACATTTTGATCATACACTTGATGTTTAGTATAGGGCTTAAAAACAACTGTTTTCAATCACACTAATTTAGATAAAAGATCATCTGAAATGAACATGTCAAATTTTAGCTAAAAATTGTTCTTAACTGTTCAGGAAAATACCTTGGGAAAACTGTTTTAGCGCATCTAGGGTATACTCTGGTGCATATAAGGTCTATTTTAGCGCATTCACTAGATAAATCAGTGCTTTTAGGGTCTGTTTTAGCACATAGGCTGAGTATTCTGTAAACAGTTTTTGGGTCACTATCAAAACATTTTCTGAAGCACATATAGGATATAGAGTAGCACATCTAGGACATATTGAAGCACATTTGACCACTTCTCTAGTGCATATCCCTGTTTCTGAAGTGCATATAGGCAATAGAAAAGCACATCTGTCATTTCTACTGAATCATTATTTTTGATAGATCTAAGTTTATAGCATTCCCGGTCCGGTAGCATATTTTCTCTCATGTGTAGGGAGTGGAAATCTACCAAGTTTGTTAAAAAGTAAATTACCAATAGGATCAGGAAACCCAAGAAAACTCTAGGATATAAGAAAAGCTTACAACAAAAGAAGTTTTTATACAAGAGTTAACACGTCTTGCTCCATTATCACAAATTTCTCCATAGATACCAAGATTTTTTTAGAGGATTTACTGACGAATACGCTGTGGACCCTCTAGATTCATGAGCCTATTTTCAAAGGAGATCCCTCTCTCAATGAAACAATCATAATCAGCTAAGCCAGTTTTTCTTAGTGTTCCTCACAACAACAATTACAACAATGTCAACTCGGTTACAAATTAGGGAAACAACTCCCCTCCTCCTCCGAGGAATAACCAAAATCTAATTTTTGTTCCAAATCCAAATAATACCAACAATCAAGGGTATTGTGGACACAAAAATAACAATTCTTTAGGAAATACATCAAACACGATTCCACAACGATCTTCATTCTTCTCCAATAGAAGAAATTTCACTCCATTGGGGCAATCTCTGGAATCTTCTCTTAAAGACTTAATGGAAAAGAATGTTATTACCCTACCACCTCAATGTAACTTCGAACCTAGTGTGAAACCACCATCATGGAATGATGCGTACTATTGTGAATATCATAGATGTAAAGGCCATCGTATGAATAGTTTCTAAGCTTTGAAGAATGCTATTCAAGATTTAATTGACAAAGACATTGTCACAATAGAAGGGAACCAACAATCAAACGAAGAACACCAAGCATTTTGAAATCCTTTGACCAACTATCAAAAGGGTGAGTCTTTTGGAAATAATGTGAATAATGTTGATGAGAAAATAATCAATCATATCTACACTGATGATGAGCGAGTTAATGTTATAAAATTCATAGATAAAATGGAGTATTGAGAAGTTAACGTAACAACAAGGGCACAAGCTAAAGTTGTCCTAAGAGGTGCTCCTTCAAAATCTATTATGCCACTATCATCACATCAATATGATTTAATCAATCAACTTGGAAAAAATTATGCCTAGATATCTATCTTGGAGCTTCTGAAGATTTCCCCGGCGCATAAATTTTTTTTAGACAAATCCCTCATTGAAACAACTATATCTGATGATCTGAATGTGGATCAATTTCAAGCCATGGTGGGACATTTTTCCTCACCCACATGCCTTTGATTCTCCAAAAAAGACTATGTTTCCATGACACATCCCCATAATTCATCATTATACTTAGAAGTCATGGTTCACAAGTTTTGTGTCAGACGAGTTCTAATAGATGGAGGTGCTGGTTTAAACATATGTACCATGAAATTAATTCGAGCTTTAGGATTTTCTGAGGATTCCATTAATCCCAAAAGAAAGATTACCATTAAAGCCTATGATGATGAGGAAAGAGCATCCAAGGGTTTAATCATGCTACCAATCAGAGTAGGACCCATTATCAAAAATACTTTATGTCAAGTGTTAGATCGTGATCTCACATACAACATCCTGTTGGGTTGTCCTTGGATCCACAACATGCAAGTTGTACCATCTACATATCATTAGTGTCTTAAGTTTCCTTATGACGGATAGGAGATCACAATATCAACCACTAATTCTCCTAGTCAAACTTGTGCTGCCATCAAAGCTAGTTAAGACACTTTGGTTATGAACAATCGAGAAGCAACTATTAGCACTTCTCCAAAAGTTGATATGCAAATCAGTCAACTAACTAAAACCTTTGACAAGCAATTTTGGTTCAAGGATAATGGAGTAGGATAATATTCTCTCGGTCTGGCTAATCTTCCTACATCACCTCAGTCACATGGACAACCTTCTATCGTACACCATTAGATATCTGTAGCATCAACATCAACACAATTAGCGGTAGAACCAATCACAAAATTCAATGGACAATTTATCAAGGAGAAATTCTCGATGGAAGATCCTGAGGATAGTGAAATGCTGAAATGGCTCTATAGAGATGAAGATGAAGATGAAACAATTCTTAATGTCAAATTACCAACTAATAAATATGGTAAAGGCTATTCAATCATGCAAAAGATGGGCTATGAGGGTAATGGTCCTATCAGAAAAAGAAAAGGAGTAGTTGAGCCTATTGACCCTCTAGGACTTGCTACAAAAGATAAAACAAGACTAGGCTATGATACTAGCTCAAAAGAAACAACATACAAACAACTGAATGATACTGTGCTCACATTGCAAGAAAGTTTTGATCCAAGGGAAGCATGCTTGATAGCAATTCATAATTTTGTCAATAATAACTCTGATACAGACTCTGGAGAATACAAATGGGATACCATCCATAATGATGAATTCTAGAGGGATAAACAGGTTGATGTGATACACGAGTATATGCCTAATCTAATCAAAGGAGAAGGTTCAGGGACCCAACCACATGAATCTGAACTACAACGCAACTATGATTCTAGTGATACCAAGTCAGATTTAATCAAACAAGACTATCGTGAGGAAAGTACCATCATTGATCTACCTCATACCTCGGATCCTATAGACGCCTTTGTTATGACCATAACCATAGCTGATTTCACGCAACCTAATGACCCGTTACCACTAATACATCATGATCTCATTGATTGGGATCTATCTGAACCTCCCGATATACCTATGTTTCCAACTAACGAATCTATTGTAAACTTCATTTCCATAGATGATGTAAATGATTGTTCCACTGGAAATTTTTGGCATGAGATCCTTAGTCAGGAGAGTGTCAAGTTTCTTAGCTGCAAAAGTAAAAATAAAAAAGAAAGATCTAATGGTGAAAACCAAAATCTGGAAGTGTTATATCAAACAAAAGATAAAACAAAGAGTGTATCAGATGGTGAAAACATTTTTAAGGCACCAGATGATGGGATGCTTGACACTCTCCCAGAGCACTATCATGAGCGATCACCTATCTTGATTGATCCTACAAAAGTAGTTAATTTTGAAACTACAGAGAAACCGAGGATTCTATAGTTAGTTGCATCAATGATGGATAAAGAAGTACCTGAGTTCATGGAATTTCTTAGAGAAAATCAAGTCAATTTTTCCTGGTCTTATGCGGACATGCTAGGTCTTGATCTGGATCTTATAATGCATCACTTGTCCATTAAACTAGGAGTAAAGCCTGTGAAATAAAAACTTAGAAAGACACATCCTCATGTGGCATTACTAGTTAAAGAACTTAAGAAACTTCTCGATGTGGGATTTATAAGATCAATTGACTATGCAGAATGGATCTCCAACATTGTTCCTATATCCAAACTGAACAAAAGTGTTCGAGTGTGCACAGATTTTAGAGATCTTAATAAGGCATGTCCTAAGGATGATTTTCCTCTTCCAAGCATTGATAATATAGTTGATCTAATGGCAGGTCATTCCATGTATTCACTAATGGATGGTTTTTTTGGTTATAACCAAATCAAGATTGCGCTCGAAGATCAAGACAAAATGGCTTTCACATGTCCCTGGGGGACTTACTATTGGAACATCATGCCTTTCAGTTTAAAGAATGCTGGGGATACATATCAAAGAGCTATGACTACAATTTTTCATGACATGATGCACACATTCATGGAATATTATGTCGATGACATACTAGAAAAATCATACACAAGAGAAGGACATCTTGAGATATTATCCAAAATATTTGCAAGGTTGGAAAAATTCAAAGTTCACCTCAACCCTAAGAAATGTTTTTTTGGAGTCACATCGGGAAAACTCTTGAGATACATAGTTTCAGCAAAAGGAATTGAAGTAGATCCCACCAAGGTACAAGCAATTATGGAAATGCCTCCACCAAGGAATATTATTTAGTTGAGATCACTGTAGGGATGACTTCAATCTATACGAAGATTCATTGCACAACTAGAAGAAAAATGTCTACCTTTCACACATCTACTACATATGAATGTTCCTTTCAAATGCAATGATAAGTGTGAAATGGAATTTCAACAAATCAAACAGTATTTAATGAACCCACCAGTTATGATACCACCAAATCCAAACAAACCACTCATCTTATACATTGCTGCCACAAAAGCATCTTTGGGGGAATTGCTAGCACAAGAAGACTCTACAAGAAAAGAACATGCAATATATTATATCAGCTGAACATTAACAGGTCATGAACTCAACTACACTTTCATCGAGAAGGCTTGCCTAGCTGTGGTCTTTGCCTTGCAGAAGTTTTGACACTACATGTTAACTCATACAATGAATCTTGTTGCAAAGATTGATCCACTCAAATATATGCTAAGCAAAGCCACGTTGATAGGAAGGTTAGCAAAATGGGTCATGATCTTAAGTGAGTTTGATATTCATTATATTGATCTCAAAGAAATCAAAGGACAAGCTATTGCTGACCAACTGGCTGAAGCACCCCTACAAGCAGAACATCCCATGCACATTGAATTTCTAGATGCTGATGTCTTCACAATAGAGTCAAAGCAACCTTGGTCATTATATTTTTATGGCTCATTTACTCAACACGAATCGGGGGCAGGCATACTCTTTATCACCCCTCAAGGAAATACCATTCCTCTATCATATTGGCTAATGTTTCCCTGCACTAATAACATAGCCAAATATGAAGCTTTAATCACTGGGCTCAAAATAGCATTGGAATGGAGAATCACAGAATTGCAAGTCTATGGTGACTCACAATTAGTCATTAACCAAATCAATGATGACTATCAGACCAAAGATGACAAATTGTTGCCATATAAGAAAATGGTTGAAAATTTCAAGAAATACTTTGTAGACATCAAGTTCATTCAAATTCCAAGGCTTGATAACAAGGTAGCTGACACTATGGCCATAATCACTTCATTGTTACAACTCCCAGAAGCTCAAGCTTGTTATGAATTTCTAGTGGAACAATCATTTACGCCTGCTTATGACACACCTGAAAGCCAAATCATTTGCTACTTAGTGGGATCCGATTCACTTTGGTTACTACTGGCCCACAATGGAGAGGGAATCATTCACTTTTGTAACAAAGTGCTCTAAATGTCAGATACATGGAAATCTCATTCATGCACCAGCACAGGAACTACAACCGTTTGTACCAACCTGGCCATTCTCTCAATGGGGATTGGATCTAGTTGGAAAGATTCGCCCTTCATCCTCAAATGAACACAAGTTCATCATCATAGTGACAGAGTATTTTACGAAGTGGATTTGAGGCAGTCCCTCTCACTAAGGTCACTAGCAAAAAAATCTCATCTTTCATACTCAACTATCTCATTTGTCAGTATGGCATTCCCAACTTCATAATCACAGATAATGGATGACCATTCAAGAATCAGGATGTTGACAAACTTTGTGAGAGATTCCATATTCAACTCAGATATTCAACACCTTATTATCCACAAGGGAATGCCCAAGCAAAGGCCTCAAATAAAACAATATTGAAAAATTTGAAGAAGACTATGAATGATGCAGGGAAAGATTGGCATGTTCAACTCAATCCCGCATTATGGGCTTACAAAACTAGTATCCAAATGCCAATAGGAGCAACACCATTTTCTCTTGTCTATGGAGCAGAAGCCATCCTACCTTTAGAGGTTGAGATTCCATCACTTAGAGTATCATTGAAAGGTCTCATAATAGATGATGAATACAAAGTTTCCCAACTTCAAGAAGTAGAAATTCTTGATGAAAAGAGACAATGAGCAGCTGATCATTTGAAAGCCTATCAACAAATGATGTCTCGAAGCTATAATCATAGAGTCAAACCATGTACTTTTTAGGTTGGCGATCTTGTTCTAAAAGAGAACCCATGCAATTAGCAAGATAAAGAAAAGAAAGGAAAGTTTGAACCTAATTGGCTAGGGTCGTATGTGGTCATAGCAGTATACGGTTCAGGAGCATACAAGCTGTCAACACCAGAAGGGGACCTATTTGATGAACCCATCAACAACATGCACCTGAAAAATTATTATGTCTAAAACAATTATCATCATTTAGAAAAAGTCCTGAAGAAATACCAAAAACATCAGAAAAAGTCCTGAAGAAATCCAAAAACAAAAAAAAAAGTCTTGAAGAAATCCAAAAACATCAGAAAAAGTCATGAAAAAATCCAAAAACATTAGAAAAAGTCTTGAAGAAATCCAAAAACAGCAAAAAAAGTCCTAAAAAAATGATTACCTTGGTGAAAACCTAGCAAACAGGCATCTCAATAGCAACAAAAAATAAATAAATAAATAAATAAATAAATAATCCATAAAAACAAATAGTGAAAATATGGAAAACATACGCTATTTGTAGCTTTCCATCTATTAGTTCATGTTTTGCACTAGGCTTTCATTTCATGCATCTTTCCTACATCTTAGGGTCATACTAGCATCATATCACCATCATTTTCCTAGAGCGATAATGTCTTACCATGGCTTGATTATTTTACATATCCATTTCAACAAGTTGTGTCAAATACTGGGGGAAAAATATTGACATACTCTGGGGCAACCAAATTTCAGGATCTACCAAAACAACTCGGCAATGATATAGAACTCAGTCATGCAAACAAAAAATCAAAACTCCTGAACAAGTATCTGATCATCGATCCATATCACAACGACCTTTCAACATAATACCATATCATGCCTCATATCTGGATGATCTAAAATATGAATAATGATTGGAATATTAGCTTTACATTTTGAACAATGGTTGTTTGATTTTCTATATCATCTCTCTGGAGCACACTCAATGATGTGCTGAACTAGAGTGGCAAGGAAGGAGGATGATTCTTCTTTGTCTGCTATCTTGAGGTTAACTATCGATTTGATACAAATATGTCATTAAACATGATTTCCAAAGCATATCATTGATGACAGTTTCACATTTGCATTAGAAGGTGGTTATTCTTTGCATGTTTCCACAAGAAATGCTCAGGTCATCTCAGTTCAATTATACCTTGATGCTTGTATTCGCTTGCTATATCAAAAATCATGAAAGTTGTACTCAGGTCATCATTGGTGCTAATCTCCCCTTTGATGCTTGTACATACTTCCAACATTTTACAAGGCTCTATGATGATTCAAGAAAGCTACCTGAAGGCTCAATGAACAGTTGGTTTTATTTAGATCAATGTATATATTTTCCATGTTGGATTCGCATTACAGTTTTAAAACAAAGCTGAACAGATAAATCAACGGTTGTCATGTCTCTTTGGACTATATGTGGAGGACATTTGGACATTGGTTTCATCCTCATTTCATTATCATTTCATCTTGGTCTTATGCCTATCATATAGTTTAAACATTCATCATTTGGGACCTATCTCAAATTCTTTATCCTTCATATTTCATATCATTTCATTGCATATCATAGGATGTTCTCAATTTTATCATCTTGGTTTCATTCTAGTACCATTCTGATTCTTTATCATTTCGTATTTTATTTTTCATTCTTATCCTATCCATCATTTTCATTTTAAATTTCATCATTTCAATCCTTTCATCTCATTTAAATTCATTGCATTTCATCATCACATATCATATCATTTCATTCCTTTCATCCCATATCTTTTTATTACATTACATTGGATAGCATATCATTCAATTTTTCATTTCATTTTATCATCCCATTTCATTACATTACATTGCATATCATATCATTATATAACATTTCATTTTATCATTCACATCATTTCAATTTTACATTTTATCATCTTCTTTCATTTCATTTTGTTTCATATCATTACATTACATTTTTCATATCATTTCATCCCATTTTATTTTATCGTTTCATTCCAATAAATTTCATTACATTACATTGCATATCATATCATTATATAACATTTCATTTTATCATTCACATCATTTCAATTTTACATTTTATCATCTTCTTTCATTACATTTTATTTCACCCCAGTTCATATCATTTCATATCATTACATTTCATTTTTATCTCATTTTCATTTTTACATTTTCCATATCATCTCATTTTCATTTTTATTTTCCATATCATCTCATTTTCAATACATTTCATATCATTACATCTCATTTTATCATCTCATCAATCTTTTTCATATTCATTATGTATACATAAAAATGGTCATGTCTATAATCCCTTAATTAAATATTTATTATTTAATTATTTTTCTAAAATCCTCTACATATGATTAAATTTAATTAATTTAATTATATTGTTCATTCATCTTATTCTTCCTTCATAATTAAATAAATTTATTTTATTTAATTATTTTCATATGTCCACTTAATTAATTAAATAAATACATTTTATTTATTTAAATTAATTATCATTGTTTAAATTTAAATTAAATCTTAATTTAATTAAATTTAAATATCTCCTTTTCTTCTATTTTCATTCTTCTTCTAATTAATTAAATATTTCATTTAATTAATTTCATAAAAGTGATTTAATTAAATAAATCTTATTTAATTAAAAATATCTTATGCTTTCTTTCTAAATCAAAATTGGTATTTTTGATTGTGCAATCTTCTCATATCATAATTAAATATTTTATTTAATTATGAGATTTCTGTAAAAATGATTAAAGCTCTTTTCTTATCACCAACTTTCTTCTCTTTTAAAAGCTTAATTAAATATTTTATTTAATTAAGAAAAAATGTCCTCCACAAATAAATAATTGATTTTTTTAATTAATTATTTATCAGCTTTAAATCTTTCTTTTATTCTTTTAAAGAAGATGATTTCTTATCTTCTCTTCTTTTTCCTCTTTCATAATAAAATAGAAAAATATGGTTTTAGGTTTCTTCTATTTTCTCCTTCAGTTTCATCTATCTTCGACCATTTGATCGTCAGGAATTATCATGCCATTGATCATATCAGCCAATCAAAAGCTTTTGAAAACTTTATAAATACAACCTCTCACAATTCATTTAGGGGGTTGATTCTTAAGTATCCTCACTCTGTCAAAATCATTCTGGAATCTTCCATCTTTCATCCATCATTCTTCTTTTCGAACCTTCACTATATCGTTATGCTGCCAAGTGAGCAACCAACATTTCTCAAAATCTGTTCTTTAGGAAGACAGTTTGTTGAACCTAGCCTACAATCTGAGAACACAAAGCTGGAATGACAAAAACACTAAAGATAGAGGATGATAGGATGATATGAGGGTTTTGCAGGCAGTTTTTTGGATACTACTACTCACCCCATGGTTTTGTTGAGCAACAGTGATTCTGCACATTTCTACATCAGTTCTTTAGCATACAGTTCACATCCTCAGCCCAATCAACACAATTCAATGATTCATGGAGGGGCGATTGGGATTGATTTCAATGGGGCTTGAGCATCTCTTGAGTTTCGCGTCTCTGATCCTTTTATATTATTGTTTTGTTGAAATAATGTCTATTGGTGTGTATTGGGCTAGTTATTTTTAATTTCATTTAGTCACATCTGAATTTTCATTCACACATTCATTAAATTTCATAGCATACATTTCTTCAAACATTCAATAAAACATTTGATCCTATCAATTCGCACAATCTAATCATTCACATCAACATCAATGTCTCAGTCAAATCATAAAAATAATCAAACAGGTCATCGGAATCGTCAATCATCTACCATCAGCTTTGGGCTGGTCAAGGCATGCATAGGTCTACCATGGTGGTGGGTCACTGCTGTATCATGTATGCACATGATGCCCAGCCCAGTAGTGTACTGTCATCAAACTGGGACACCCCTGGTGCATGTAAATCCACACTATGAAATCATGCTCCCCTGGCACATCACAGGTTGTAGGCTCTCCAGGAGTATCCCATCTAATAGGAGACTGGCGATAGATTTTGAGGCGATAGACAAAGGAGACCTCCAATGAATGCATGGAACTACTGCAAGGTGATATATGAAGTCAGTGGCACCCTCCCTGCTAGGGTCCAACCACAAGAATCCTTGTGTACACAAGGGTGAGTCACAACCCAAGAACCTGTAGGAGTTGTGCTCACCAGTGCCAATGAAAGGTCCCCTCTGATGAACCGGATGGCGGTCAACAATGCATGATCCTGAATACCTCCCTGGCAAATATCAACAAAAATGGCTAGGGGAGAAAAATATCCAAATGGGAGGGACCATACCTGATGTTATCTGGGAAAAAAGGGGTCTTCAAAATAACAATGGGTAAGCCTAATTTGTCCTCATAGAAAGCCTACATTTGCGGCACATTATGATTAATTATGTAATTATTTATGGTGGAATGATAATTCAATTCATGCACCATCAGGCGAAATGGGTCCTGTGTTCTCATAATGCTATCCACGTTAATGTCCACAAATAAATAATCAATTTTTTTTAATCCATTATTTATCAGTGGAAATCTGGTTTTATTCAAATAAAGATTATTTCTTGATTCTTATCTTTTCCTCATTCATAAAAAATAAAAAATTAGGTTATGGTTTCTCTGCTCAACCAAATCATCTATCTTCCAGCTGACAACAACCAAATATCCATGACCATTCATCTACCCGATGTCAACCTTATTGCATAAGTAATCAAAAATGGAAGATTATGAGACATCTCCTTATCGGGAACCAAACAAATCAAGATAAGGATAAGACTATGTCCGAAGGGTTTTAGAAACAATTTTCAAATACCGTATACAACATTTGATCATTCACATCATCACCTAAAATCTCAATGACATTACACATTTATACTTTTTTCCAAAGCAAAAATTCATTTCATAGTAACTTACATTTCCACATATTGTACCATATTATTCATATTCATCTAAAAACAGTGCATTTTACCCCATCACCACCTGATCTACATTGACACATCATCTCACACATTAATTCACATTCATCATATCTTCCCTCACATCATCCTAAAACATTGGCACAACTCACATAAAAATCATAGACTAACTATAGAAATAAATACATATCCATCTCATACACATAAAAACAATACTCCCAAAACTCATACCGACTATATCATCGACTCAAAAATAGCATCAAATATAAATAGTCTACATGACACTGAAAAGTCCAAAGAAACATAGATTGATCAAAAATCAATGTATTATGCTCCAAATGCATATGCCACACATCATCCAAATCTTGTATATATCTTCCATCGTTGGATGGTAAAACATCCTGATGGAGCTGGTCTCACGGACACCACCATACCACTCGTCCCTGCGTTTGGATCCTGGTTTTAGAAACAACCCCTAGACTCTATGTGAATCAAATGTCCTACTTTTGGTCCAAATGGGTCCATGGGAAATATACTCTGCGCTCAGGAGGATACAACTCATATCAACCTAGTAATAGTCTCAAAAATGCAGCCATCTCAATCCCTAGACAATGCCCTACCGTAATGATGCACTGAACTGAGAACCATCAGCCTCTTTGTAAACCCCGGCCGCTAAATCCTCTGTTCAGTGCATCATCTCTCTGTCATCAATAGGCTAACAATGGCTCAAGGTTGTATCCAATCCTTTTGTGTGTTGACAGAGGGTAAATTGCATCAACAATGAAGCCTTTCAGCAAATCAAACCTAAATTTCAAGAAGCCTTTCAGCAAATCAAAGATTACCTACTATCAATGCCAGTCCTCATGCCTCCCATTCATGGAAAGCCATTGATCCTATACATCTCAGCAACTAATTCAGCACTAGGGGCATTACTAGCATAGAATGACCAAGAAGAAAAAGAAAGAGCTATATATTACATCAGTAAGAAATTGGTTGGGTATGAACTAAACTACACACCAATTGAACGAGCTTGTCTAGCCATCATCTTTGCAGCACAGAAGCTAAGACATTACATGTTAAGCCATCAGACGCAACTAGTAGCAAAGATGGAGCCCCTAAAATATTTGCTAAGTCAGGTAGCATTAACAGGACGGCTAGCAAAATGGGTTATGATTCTGAGCAAATATGACATTGAATATGTAGAAAGAAAGGCAATAAAAGGACAAGTGATTGTAGACCAACTGGCAGACACACCTTTGCAAAGTGATCACCCGTTAGTGGAAGATTTTCTGGATGATTCGATATTCCATACAGAATCTAAGTCACCTTGGCGACTCTACTTTGACAAATCACACACAAATCATGGCTCAGGGGTAGGAATCTTGTTCATCACCCCTCAACAAGACTCCATTCCTAAGTCTTTCTACATTTCCTTCCCATGTACAAAAAATGTGGCAGAATATGAGGCACTAGTTATAGGACTAAGAATGGCAATAAAATGGAAAATCAGAGCACTACATGTCTATGGGGATTCTCAGCTCATCATCAACTAGGTTGATGATGACTATGACACAAAAGATGAGAAGTTGATGCCCTACAAATGGATGGTTGATAGTTTCCAAACGTACTTTCATATGGTAACTTTTGAACAAGTTTTGAGATCACAGAACAAAGTGGTGGATGCCATGGCTACAATAGGCTCTCTCCTTGACATACCAAGCAATTTTCCTCAGCTGGAATTCTTCATAGAGCAATTGTTGGTCCCTACCTATGACATTCCAGAGTCAGAGATGGTCTGCGAACTTGTTGCTCCTGACTCTCCCTGGTACCAAGATATTTATGACTACCTTAAGTCTCAAACCATTCCACCTAACCTGTCTAATAACCAGAGGAAGTCCTTCATCCAAAAATCCACAAGGTATTCCATCGTCAGTGACACCCTTTACCATTGTAACTTTGATGACACCCTCCTTAGATGTCTCGACACCAACGAAGCATGTACAACCTTACACAAAGTACATGATGGTATTTGTGGGTCTCATTTGAGTGGTCCTACTCTAGCCAAGAAAGTAACAAGACTTCGGTACTATTGGCCAACCATTGAAAAAGATGCAATAGAATATGTCAAGGCTTGTTGCAAATGCTAGATTCATAGTGATTTGATCCATGCTCTAGCACAGGAACTTCGGCCAATCACTTCTCCTTGGCCCTTCACTCAATGGGGACTCAACCTTGTGGGTAAGATCCATCCGACCTTATCCAATGGCCACAAATTCATCATCACCACCACTGAGTATTTTATGAAGTGGATCAAATCTATCCCTCTGACATACATAACCGGGAAGCAAATATCCAAGTTCATTCTTAACAACATCATTTTCCGGTATGGCCTTCTGCAATCTATCATCACTGACAATGGACGTCCATTCAAAAACCAAGACATTCATGAGTTATGTGAGCGATTCAATATCCAACATCATTTTTCATCTCCATATTACCCACAAGAAAATGGTCAAGCTGAGGCATCAAATAAAACCATTGTTAAAATCCTAAAAAAGACTATGAATGACACTGGCCGCGACTGGCATATACAACTCAACCCTACTATGTGGGCTTACCGCACTAGCATTTGTACTCCTCTAAGAGCCACTCCATTTTCCCTAATCTTTGGAGCTGAGGCCATATTACCCATTGAGGTTGAAATTGCTTCATTACGAGTCTCCCTGAAAGGTTTAACTGATGATGAGGAGTATAGACAATCGCACCTGCATGAGTTGGAGATGCTAGAGGAAAGAAGGAAAAATTCTCTAAACCATCTACAAGCGTATCAGAACCGTCTTTGTTGCAGCTACAATAAGAAGATTATGGTCAAGAAGTTTGACATTGGTGACCTATTTCTCATGCAGAACCCTAAGAACTAGGCTGACAAAGAAAATCTAGGAAAGTTTGAACCAAAATGGCTGGGTCCTTACATCATCATATCTTCTTTTGGTTCTAGAGCCTATGAGCTCGCAACGCCAGATGGAGAAAAATTGACAGAACCCATCAATAGTTTACATCTCTGAAAGTTCTACGCATACCATCAAGAGATCAAGTTGAAAATCGTAAAATACAAAAAAAAAATTGAAAAATGGTAAAAAATCATTGCCTTGATGAAAACCTGGCAAACAAGCATCCTGACAACACCAAAAAAAGAAAAGAAAAGAAAAATGACAAAAATAGTAAAGAAAAATGATTCGTCCAACAGTGAAAACCTAGCAAACAGGCACTTTGGATAAGTACCTTGGTGAAAACCTGGAAAAAAGGCTCCATGCATAATCAATCATGGCTCTGCCATCTACTGTCACTTTGTTTGCCTTGGCCTAGGATGAAATGCTTCTCCTGCCAATATCATGCCAATCGCCATAACATTATACCATTCTCTTCATGGTTGATAAACAACTGACATTAAGTCCTGACGACTGTCCATCTGGTACACCAGCAACATCCCTTTCATGTCCCTTAAAATTGGCTAAGTCTTGGACCTAACTGGGGGCAAAAATTTTATCATGTGACTGCAGTGAATGTCACACATGGTTTTGGCAATTGGAAAAAAAGTCCTTAAAAAAGACCAAAAACATTGCAAAAAGTCCTAAAAAAGACAAAAAACATGACAAAAAGTCCTGAAAAAAGACAAAAAACATGGCAAAAAGTCCTAAAAAAAATACCAAAAACATCGCAAAATGTCCTGAAGAAAGACTAGAAACATCACAAAATGTCTTCAAGAAAGACCTAAAAATTGAAAAATGTCCTTAAGAAAACCACAACAAGATGTCAAACATAGAGTCAGCTCTTCTCAAATCTGTCATGACAATCAATCAAGTCTTTGTCATCTATCCAAACTATGTTGTCTTTGTGCATTTGCTACGTAGGAAAGACTCATTTTCAAGTCCCCAAGACATTACATTAGTCCTTTTAGGTTTGTCAAAAATAAAATCATGATACAATCTTTGGTCATCAATACAAAGTCATTGGTCGTGTCAAACTACGAGGTCTCTAAGTGTATGATGTAGGCAAGGCCATCTGTCAATCAGGCCCCGAGGCCACACCAGGTTAGTCCATTAGGTTTTAGGGCATTACACTGGAACACATGTCAAAATGTCTTCAAGACAAAGCAAATTATGGCAATCATTTATTCAGCATGACAATCTCATCAGTACATATCATCATGACAATATCGACATCTGGTCAACACAAGTCAAACTCGGTCAAAGCAAGTTAAACCATCATAACCTGTCAAACTGTCAACTCTTGGTTAACCTTCAGATGCGTCCTTCTAAAAGATAACCTCTATCATTCATGCCTTAGGATGTGTCCTTCCTAGGCATCGTCACAGTCATTCGACATTTTGAGGGATCCTTCTAACATCTAAGGATCACTCCTCTAGACATCAGTATTCTTTAGATGTGTCCTTTTGAAGAACAAACTCTGTCATTTATGCCTTAGGATGTGTCCTTCCTAGGCATCATCATCATTTTTGAGGGACCCCTTTTGACATTTAGGGATCAATCTGCTCGACATCAACATTATTCAGGATGTGTCCTTCCTAAATTCGGCAATTTTTGACATTTGTCATCTAGACATCATCAAACCTGAAATTTTGACATTAAAACAATGGATATCCAGAAGCACTTGGCAAACACTTGGCACTTGTCTTTTGGATTTTTATCATGTTATTAGTTTTTTAGTGAGATCCCAATAACAGGATTTAGAGAAGCAGAGACATATCATGACGATTGACACACATGATTACTAGTTTCTCAACGAGGTCCTGATTCAGGGATTTAGAAAAATAGTGGCATATCATGATAAGGGCTCTATTTTATATTTTGGGAAATTATGTTGCTAATTTCTCAAGGATGTCCTAGAAATAGGATTTAGAGAAGCAATGACGTTTCATGAATTGTCCTTGTCCTTTTTTTCTTGTGGTTGATTATGACAAAAAGACTGGGGCAATCACACTCTAGTTTGAGTCATGATCATCCGTGTCTGTGACTGCTTGTCTTATGTGATGGTACGACCTTGCACACCTTGATCTATGTCATATCATGGTGTTTGTTGGCCATTACAATAGTCTGTCTAATGATGATTAAGAGCAATAAATATTAAAGTCCTATGGTAAAGTTTTGAAGGATTTGGTCTAGGGACTAACATGCATCTCCTTAAGTCTGGTCACCTTCTCTCATCAGTCTAGTCATCTTCTCTCGTCCATCTCACAATGATATCCTGTGACATGCAAAAACATGAGTGCATACATGATCATATAAACATGGAATTAGGTCCATACATACATAATCCATAGCACTAAATCATATACATAATCATACACATTGCATTAACATAATCATCAAAATTGCATCCATTTAATAAATACAATATGCATATCATTATCATCATCTCATATAAATAAGCATTGCATCATCATGGCATCATAATCATAAGTAAACATCACAGGACATACATGATACATCATAAATCAACAATATACATAAAGCATCACATCACATATATCATATTGCATAAATCAAAGAGCATCACATAACACACATGTAGGCCGCATCAAAACTACATCATCATATAATATCATCTCAAAAATGTACAATGTCACAAGATAAAGTCAAGAGATATCCCAAAAATGGAGTTCGTAGGCTCAATAATATATACATAATGTGTCATAACATAGAAATAAATATGACAAACATGCCCCTAGGGTAGACTCTCATCATCCCCTCGTGGTGAAGAATGTGGTGGCTGGAGGTCTATGACAAGCACTAAAATAATGGGAGGACCTGTAGTAGTCTCTACCTATGCAACCAATGGAACTGACATAGATGGCATCATCTCCGCGGTAACAGAGACCTGTGATGTCACTACAGCCTGGCTCTGAGAAGTAGAAGGATCTGTCACTAGAGACTACCTCTGTACTAACCTCTATACTAAACCAGTCGACCTATGACTATGGCTCAAATGGTGACTCAAGGCATGCCTATGAGAGTGGTGGGACCTATGCCCTGAAGTGTGCCCTGACGAGGTGGACCCTCCTGCACTCATATGACTCCTACTGCTGCTCCCACTCCCCGATCAGTAGCCACTGCCTATCCTCATCTATGACTATGACAATGTAGGATCTCGTCACTTAGGAGGCACCTCCTGCTCATATAAAGTCCTGTACTGACCCAACCTCATGCTCACCCTAGCCAGCTCATGAGCCATATCCCCAGAAGGCCCTATGCATAATGCTGCAAACTCTATACACCACCGAGCTGAGTCCTGCTGATAGATCACTACCTAATCCTGCTCTACCTGAGCCACCTCTAACTCAGACTATAGTGCTCTAACCTATGCCATGCTCTCATCTAGTCTCCTCTGTAAATGTGCCTCCCTCTGATCTGTCCTGGCATCCTAGGGCAATCTCGAGGAGGACAGTGTCTCCTCCTCTCCCTCCACCATTTGCCATCTGAGAAGTCTCTCAGCCTCATCCATGGCATCAGTATCCTCATCATTTTCCTCTATCACATCCTCTCCACCAACTCCCTCATCTCTAGGTGCATCCTCCTCTGCCACATCCTCCTCCTGCCTCTCCTCCTCCACCAATGGCTCCTCCTGTCTCTCTTCCTCCCCCTCCTACTAGGGTTGCTCCTCCTCCTCTCTCTCCCCCTCCTCGGCAACCTCTGGGATAGCATCTAGTGGCACTCTAGCCATGCGTTGTCGCACCCTCTGACCCTACCTCTTCCCATCTCGACTCTATCTCTGGCTGTCTCCTCCATCATCTCCACCCCAACCTCTGTCTCTACCCCCATCCCTGCCTCCATCTCTCCCCCAGCATCTGCCTTGTCACCGCCTCGGCCTCCTCGCCTAACCCTCAGCACATGAGGTATCACTGATCGTATGTCCATAGGTGCTAGCTGTAGACACCTAAAAATGGTTTAGAGAATCTAATTAATTAAATACGACTTATTTGATTAATTAATCTTAAATTCATCTACTTAGTAAATAAATAGAAATATTTATTTATATTAAGTTCATTATTAATTCTTCTATTTTATCATATTATCTCTCATTAAATAAACAAAAATTAAAACTGTTTTATTTAATTACTATCATTTTATCATATTATTTTCTCTTAATTAAATAAACAAAATTAAATACTTTGTTTTATTTAATTATTATCATTATTATTTCTTCTATACTTTATCCATTAATTCTATCTTAAATTAAATACACAGCTTCAATAATGTGTGTTATTTAATTACCTTATCATGTTTCTTCTTAATTAAATAAAGATATCCTAGAATCTTTAATTTAATTATCATATTCCTTTTATTTTAATTTAATAAACAATTCTATAGTTTGTTTTATTAAATTATTTATTTCCTCTTTTGCTAAATTTAAATAAACCCAAAAATATTTAAATAAATGCAAAAATCATTTACCTCTATTCACTCACCAATAAAATTAGATTTTTAAATCTAATTAATTCAACTGTCATTCACGGGAAGAGCTTCGGGGACAAACTTATAGGAAATCCTCTCAATCTTCTTTCCTCTCATCTTGCCTGGTGTTTTCATGGGGAGGAACAATCCTTCATGATCAGCTCCACCTTCTCATCTCATACCTTCAATTCTCAGATTGAATCTCAACCTCTGTGTGTTTTCCCTTCACAAATGAGTGTCGTGAAAGCTATAAATACAGGTCTTTGGCTACAGGAAAAGGATCCAACATGTGCAATCTTACTCTGCAAGTTTTCCAAGCATCCAACATTCATCCAGCATTCAAGCATTCAGCATTCATCCAACATCCATTCAACATTCATCCAGCATTCAGCATTTGCAGTCATGGCAGCCATTATAGTAGTTTTAATTATTTAATCATATAGGAATAGAATTAATTTGAATTCTCATTCTCTAAGTGTCATTTCAATGGTCTAATTAGCTTCTAAAATCTAAGAGCAAAGTAGATTAGAGAGATCTTTAGAGTTAGAGAGCAATAGGACAGATTTCTGAAGATTTTTAGTTTAAATTAGTTTAAATTTCTTAAATCTTAGATGCAATGTCTTATTTAGAGGTGTAGAAGCATGTTTAGATGGTTTAACTCATTCCTACGCTTCCATTTTGGTGCCCATCATGGGGCCTAACCCCATATTCTGCATAATTTTTGTGAAAAGTGTCTTACAGGTATCGGCGTGATAGTTTTCGCAGAACTGTGACTTTTTATAGCGTGCCGGTTAGATTTTGTAGCGCTCTGGTGGTCTATTCTAGCACACCCATCATCTATTTTAGCACTCCGGTGGTCTGTTTTAGCGTGCCGGTCTTCTGTTATAGTGCGCCGCTCAATTGTTTTAGGGCGCCGCGTCACTGTTTCAGCACGTCGATCCACTATTTCAGCGCCTCAACTCTTTGTCTTTAAAAAAAAAAATTATCTGGATCCGACGCATCCGCGGCCAGATTTTGTTTTTGTCTATTTTGGTTAAAATTTATCAATCCTAGGATAGAAAATGGATTAAAATTTACCAATCCTAGGATAGCAAATGGATAAAAATTGATCAATCCTAGGATAGAAACTTCACAATTTCTTGTGGGATTAAAATTGAACATCATGCTTTTTATGGAGCAATATCTCCATATAGATTAGCTAATTTGTCTTTTTGGGTTTTTAAAAGTGAACAAAATTTCTCTGCTGTGATTGGGTGATAGGTTTATGCTCTCCCCTTAACTGGGTGCATCAGAATACCAGACTCACTTTTTCTTTACGCATTTTTCAAGCTTTTATTAAAACCTTTAGACAGCCTACCGTAGTGAAAAAGTACTCACCCTACGGGAACGACCTAAGTGGGGACAGCCAAAAGCCATGGTATTCCAACCCACTTAAAAATTTATGTGAATTTGGGGAAACCCTCTTTCAATGGAAGTGTGCAGGATAACCATCCCCAAAATCTTTGTTTTAAAGATTGGGAGGTCTCTCGAGGGAGTTTATCCATTTTCCACTCTGAACGGAAACCCTATCTAAGAACCTAGAAATAGAAGCACGCTTGTCAGTTTCTAAACATTGTAATACTCGGTGGTGCAGGGGCGGGGAAGAATCTACCCTCAAGCACTCACTATATAATTGCCAAGGACTGTTTGCTCAGGGGATCCAGTATCCACTTTTGTCACTCTGAGTACGCACCTGGAAAAGACAAAAACACGGGTGCCCTCTAGGGGGTGACATGGCTATGTGAGTCGATGCAATTCCAAGCTATGGGTCGTTCGAGTATATAATGATGACCTTTTGTCTCTAAGAGTGAGTCTATCTGAAGTGTCTTATCTGTTATAAACCAATGAAAATCAAGAAGAATCATGCTTGATTCTTAAGAACATACACTATCTATTTAGATTCTAGGATTTTAAAGTCAACCATTCTATTCTTGCTTGTTGTGTTTTCTCTCATTAAATTCAGATAATATCATCACAAAAATCTTCAAAATCAAAATACTTGTGAAATTCTCATGATTCGAGGTTGGATATCCACCAAATTTGTCAAGAAATCTCTTGTCAAACAAATCAGAAAGCCAAAGAAAACACTTACATACAAACAACTTCTGAGAAAGCAATGATTTTTATATCAAAGCAGGAAAGTTCTACTCCAACATAGGACTTTTATTCATAGGTATCACGATTTCTCTAGAGGTTATATGGACGACTATGTTGTAGCTCCCTTAGATTCACAAGCATTTTATCAAAGAAGGGCTCTTAGGCAACACCACAATCACAGTCAAAGAATTCGTCCAGAATACATCCCACAACCAGCCATACAATACGATACTAGACCAAGTGAGTTTCATAGAATAAGATAGTTTTATGTCTTAGCACCTCATGGTTCTGTTATAGCATGTCACTGGTCTGTTTTAGCACTTTGGGTCTCTGTTCTAGCACGTCCCTCCTTTGTTTTAGCGCTTTGGGTCTCTGTTATAGCGCGCCACTGGTCTATTTTAGCGCTTTGGGTCTCTGTTCTAGTGTTTCACTGCTATGTTTTAGCGCTTTGGGTCTCTGTTATAGCGCATCACTGCTCTGTTATAGCACATCACTCCTCTGTTATAGCGCGTACCAGCTCTGTTTTAGCGCTTCGTGTCTCTATTTTAGCGCTCCAAAAAGTAAAAAAAAAATAGAGAGTTAGTAAGACAGTTTGTCATTTTTCCCATGTCAGAAACAAGGTTTTCATCAGTCCAAAACATTTTTTCCATAGTCCAAAACACTTGAATCATACAAAAATAAAACTTTACTATTATGCCTAGGTCTTGAAACATCTTGCAAAGTGTCCTTATCACTAAATATGAGATTTTTTGTGTCAAAGTTTCCCTATCAAGGATTTTTATCATCCTTCCATCATGAAACTAGACACGACTAAATCAGATTTTAAATAAAAAAACCTCGACACTTATCCAATCAAAAATCCAAGATCAAAGTCTAGAGTAAAAATTTAAACGTTTGTATGCCTATTTTCACACGAGCAGCATATCAAAGACAACAACAAGAAGAAAATGAAAGAATAGCAGCCATGGCTGAAGAAAACCCTTGGGGATGATATAGCAACACTGATCCTCTCACTAATTCACAAGAGAAAGAAATAATTGTAGAAGAAATCGAGAAAGTTCAACAAGACCCTCATTTCCATAAATTTATGGAAAAGATGCTAGAGCAAGATCTGGAAAATTATCTTCTACTATTAGCTGACAAAGGTGCTAAGCTTCCTAAAGACTTTGATGTCAATCAACTCAAGGAAACAACCACACCCCAGACAACTAGTATGGAAAATCCAAATCAAATAGATGCTTTGACAAAACAAATCCAACAATTACAATTACAGTTCCAAAATATCCAACAAGGGCCAACAAAAAGATATTCCTTACAAGATATTTTCCCTTATCCATTCGACCCAAGCATTAACATGATACCATTTCCACCATATTGTGAATACCCGACGTACAAAAAATACAATGGAAGAACTGATCCATTTGATCATGTACGGGAATTTCAAGCCATGAGCATAGAGTTCACACACGAGGACTCTTACTACGATTATTTCCAAGAAGCTTAGGAAACACTTGCATGGAGTGGTTTTCTAAAATGGAACCTGGGATTCAATATTTTGAAGAACTAATCAATAGGTTCATAATGCACTTCTCATTCAACATCCAACATGGGGTGACCTTAAAAGAACTCTAGAACACCAAACAAGCAAAGGTTGAAAAGTTTCTTTCCTTTCTCCAACGATGGAGAAGGCTATTTGCTAAATACCCTAGATCTATTCCTGAAGAGAAGATAGAGATGTTCATTGATAACTTAGTGGATGACATGAATTATAGATTGGACTTACAATTTCCATCTACATTTGAACAAGTTATCGAAAAGGGGCTCAAAATCGAAGAGGCTCTAATCAAAAGAGGAACAATCAAACATTTCATTAAAGGTTCAAACAATAACAATTCCTCTAACAACAACAACAAAAAGCCAAGATTTTGGCAAAAGAATAAGAATACTGATACCATGATCGATACACACACATTTAAACCAGTATTCACCTTGACGCCAACCACTACAAACAAACAAAACAATGGTCTTAATGTCAAACAAAGTAGTGATCAAGGAAATAATCAAAATAGTGGAGAAACAAGAACCCAATCATTCCAATGACCATCCAATAAACAAAAATTCACGCCATTAGGACAATCATTGGAATCAGTCCTCAAAGAAATTTTAGATGAAAAACTCATTCAAGTACAAGAGGCTAGAAATTGGGACCCTCAAGTCAAACCATCATGGTGGAATGACTTGCATTACTGTCACTACCATCAGAATAAAGGCCACATGACTGAAAATTGTTGGCAGTTAAAACATGTGGTACAAGACCTCATAGATCAAAAGAAAGTATTTGTAGAGGGGCACCAAACAAACAAAGATCATACAACATTCAAAAATCCTCTACCCAATTATCAGAAGGGAGAATCCTCTTCCGCAAACACCAAAGGTAAGAATGTCGATTATGTTTATGACACAACAATCCTTTGTTTTTCTACTGCCAAAGAGGATGAGGAGTTATGCAATCAAATCAATCAGAACAATGACATTACATCTACTAATTTGGTACAACATATAGACAAATCTGAAAACCAAATTAATGTAATCACACTCAAAGGGAAATAAGAGTACCAACCGGTTAATGCCACAACAAGGTCACAATCCAAAGTTATATTGAAAGGAGCATCATTATCATCCCCATCTATGGATCCTCCCTCTAATCAATATAATCTCATTGATCAATTACAGAAAATACCGGCACAAATATCCATCTTGGAACTTCTAAAGATTTCCCCATCACACAAAGAGGTTCTTGAGCAAGCTCTTGTATCAACCACAGTACCTAACAATTTGGATGTATGTCAATTCCAAGCTATGGTGGGACATCTATCTGCACCTCATTGCCTTTCATTTTTTGAACATGATGATGTATCACTCACCCATCCACATAATTATGCCCTTCACATTGAAGTCCTCATCCATAAACACCGTGTAAAGCATGTCCTGATAGATGGAGGGGCTGGTTTAAATATTTGTACCTTAAAGCTGATTCGTGCACTAAGATACTCAGATGAAGCCATTGATACAAGAAGAAAAAACACAATCAAAGCATATGATGAGGAAGAAAGGTCCTCTAAAGGGTTGATCATATTACCCATTCAAGTGGGACCTATTGTCCAAAAAGTGGTTTGCCAAGTCTTAGATAGGGAACTAACGTACAACATACTATTGGGATGCCCTTGGATTCATGATATGCAAGCAGTACCTTCCACCTATCATCAATGCCTAAAATTTCCCGTCAATGGACAGAAGGTAACAATCACAGCAGACTATAATGACACCCAAGCTTGTCATACATTGAAAACATCTTAGGATACATTAATGCCTAACAATCAAGAAGTTAGCACATCAGATTCATCTAATGGCGAGAAACAACAAAGCTTCATATCAAAGTGGCTTCCAAAACAACAAAAATCACAAGAGATCAGGGTGGCACAATCTTACCCTTCAAATGTTGAAGAAAAATTGGCTTCACTCTCACATCAATTCACCAAAAAAGTACAGATAAGTGACAAAGGAATAAGTGAATATGGTGTTGGACACTATTTCCATCTATCACAGATGTTACCCTCCTTACAAACGTATGGACAACCATCTACAATCACCCAAAATTCAGCACAATCTACAATGGCATTAGATGGTAGATTTGTAAAAGAAGGGAACTTAGATGAAGAATCAGAAGATAAGGCTATTCTAAATTGGATTTATAGGGATGAGGAAGCTTCCACTTCCACGAGTAATATCATAGAAACAAATCAATATGGAAAGGGAAAAAATATTCTGGAGAAGATGGGATATTCACGACAGGGACCTCTTGGGTTAAGGAAACAAGGCATAACAGAACCAATCCAACCTCTCACACTCCAACATAAAGATAAAACTGGACTAGGATATGCAGCAGAACAAGGACCTCTTGAATGAGGGGAACAAAGTATAATAGAACCAATCCAAGTTCTCACAATTCAGCAAAATGGTAGAGTTGGACTAGGATACACAGAAGAAGCAAGAGCAGAACTCACCAATAAAACTGTGGAGCGTATTCTTCAAATAAGAGATAATTCTAAAATAGATTCAAATGAATATGAGTGGGACAACTTATTAGATGTTTCCTATGAAGATATTTAGATCGATGTTATCAAAAAGTATACCCCCAAATGTGAGGAGGGTCAAAGCTCGAGTTTTAATCCTATTGTCTTTGAAACACAAAATTTTGATGACTCAAGTGAAGATGAACGGACATCGATTGAGATAAATGATGCGGAAGAAAATACCTTCATAGGCCTCGACATAACCACAAACAACCTAGATGACATTTTCGTCCAAGCTTTCACAATCGCTGACCTCAACCCATCTAATGATTCATTGCCTTTACTGCATCCTGAGCTTATCGAGTGGGAACCCCAACACCCCATCAATCTCCCCATTTTTGACAATGACTCTACTATTATTAACTATCTTTGCTGTGAAGAATCCGATACTTGTTCTACCAATACTTCTTTTAATGATGCTTTTAGGTAAGAGGGTGCCAAGCCTTTCAGTTGCAAAAGTATGGAAATAAATAATGGATCTAATGGTGAAAACCATTCTATGGCAGTATTTGGTCCTAAAATAGTAAAACAGCAACGCATCCAATGGTGAAAACCTCATCGAGGCACCAGCGATGAAAGGCTTCTGGACATCCTCCCACAACATTACCATGAAAGATTATCGCTACGATAGAACCCAACATAGTCTATTGATATTGGCACGTTGCAGAAAGTAAGAATACTACACCCCGCAAAGATCCATGGCCGCATACGGTGCCGTGATTTTTTACTTCAAATTATTTTGAAGAACAATGCATCAATTTTGCTTGGTCATATCACACGCTGCTTGGATTACCGCATCTCATTATGCATCACTTATCCTTTACCAAATTCGCACTAAAACCAGCATAGAAAATAGAAACTGAAAATGCATCCACATGTTGCATTATTGGTAAAAAATGATTTGAAGAAACTACTAGATGCTAGATTTATTAGATCTATTGATTATGCTAAATGGATATCCAACATTGTACCTGTTTCAAAACCAGATCACACCATCAGAATATGTACTGATTTTTGGGATTTAAATAAAGCATGTCCAAAGGATGATTTTCCTTTGCCAAACATAGACATGATTGTAGATTTAATAGCTGGCCATCAAATGCTATCACTCATGGATGGATTTTTAGGATACAATCAAATCAAAATAGCTCCTGAAGACCAAGAAAAGACAGCATTTACATGTCCATGGGGCACCTTTTGTTGGAACGTCATGCCTTTTAGGTTAAAGAATGCAGGAGCTACATACCAACAAGCTATGACAACAATCTTCCATGACATGATGCACACCTTCATGGAGGACTATGTGGATGATATCTTAGCCAAGTCTCACACCAGGGAAGGACATCTAGAGATACTGGCCAAAATATTTGACAGGTTGGAGAAATTTAAAGTCAAATTAAATCCTAAGAAATGTGCCTTTGGAGTAACATCAACAAAACTCCTTGGATACATAGTTTCTATAAAAGGAATTGAAGTAGATCCAGCAAAAGTTAAAGCCATTGTGGAAATGCCACCTCCTAAGAATATCAGTACATTAAGATCTCTACAAGGCCGACTACAGTCCATCAGAAGATTCATCTCTCAACAAGCAGATCAGTGTCATCCATTCAACCATCTTTTGCATAAAAATGTGTCTTTTAAATGGGATGAACAGTGTGAGAATAATTTCAATTAAATCAAGAATTATTTAATTACACCACCAATCTTGGTGCCACCTAGTGAAGACAAGCCATTTTTTCTATATATCACAACAACAATATCTCTTTAGGAGCCTTGCTAGCACAAGAGGATAGAGAAGGAAAGGAACATGCAATATACTATATCAGCAGGACACTCAATGGACATGAAGTAAACTACACCTTCATTGAAAAATCATGCTTAGCAGTAGTATTTGCAACACAAAAATTGCGACACTATATGCTCACTCACACTGTCAAGCTCGTTGCAAAAATTGATCCCCTCAAGTATTTACTGAGCAAAGCAGCTTTAACAGGAAGGTTGGAAAAGTGGGTCATGCTCCTTAATGAATTTGACATCCAGTATGTTGAAAGGCGAGCTATCAAAGGACAAGTCATCGCCGACCAATTAGCAGAAGCTCCATTATCAGACGATCATCCTATGACCATGGAATTTCCTGATGCGGATATCCTCAACGTTACAACACAACCATGGCAACTCTACTTCGATGGATCCTACACACAACATGGATCAGGGGCAGGAATTTTATTTGTCACACCTCTTGGGCACACAATTCCACGATCTTATAGGCTTACCTTCCGTTGCACTAACAATGTGGCAGAATATGAAGCTTTGATCCTTGGAATTAAAGTGGCTATTGACTAGAAAATCACAGAACTACAGGTGTATGGAGACTCCCAGTTAATCATCTACCAAGTCAACAATGATTACCAAACTAAGGATGACACATTGATTTTATACAAGAGGTTGGTAGATGACCTAAGAAAATACTTCATAGAAATCAAATTTGAGCAGATACCAAGATCAGAGAACAAAGCAGCAGATGCCATGGCCACAATAGCATCTCTTCTACAAATGCCTAAAACGAAGATCGCGACACTTATTGAATCCTCGTGATACGAACTTCCAAACCATAAGCTTTGAGAGCGCTCCATTTTCCAATCTATGGAGACATTTATACTTATCTAAAAGATAATATCTTACCTCACTAGATCTTTTCTCGCAACCAAAAGTGCAACTTCATATGCCAATTTGCCAAACATACCATTATTGCTGACACCCTTTACCGTCGAAGCCTAGATGGTACTCTTTTGCGTTGTTTAGAACATAACTAATCTGCTTCTGCTTTACATGAGGTCCATGAAGGAATTTGTGGTACACATTCAAGTGGATTATCTTTAGCCAAGAAACTCCTTCGTTTGGGGTATTACTGGCCACACATGGAGCAAGAATCTTACCAGTTTGTTAAGAGATGCCAAAAATGTCAAATTCATGGCAATCTTATACATGCATCAGCACAGGAGCTACATCCATTCACAACTACATGGCCTTTCTGTCAATGGGGATTGGACTTGGTAGGGAAAATTAACCCATCTTCATCTAATGGACATAAGTTCATTATCACCGCAACAGAATATTTTACAAAATGGGTGGAGGAAGTTCCCTTAACCACAATCATTGGGAAGCAAATATCATCTTTTATACTTAATTATCTCATTTGTAGATATGGGATACCCCAGTCGATCATTACCGATAATGGCAGACCTTTCAAGAACCAAGACGTCCAAGAGCCGTGTGAAAAGTTCCACAGCCAACATCGCTAACCCCTGTGATACCCTCAAGGTAATGGACGTGCGTAAGCTTCAAAAACAATCCTAAAGATTCTCAAGAAGACTGTGAATGAAGTAGGGCGATTGGCACATTCAAATTTTAACCCCGGCTTTGGGCTTTTACAGATTCAGTAATCAATCAATAGGAGCTACTTAGCTAGGCTCTGTTTATGGATCGAAGCAATATTACTCTATCGAGGTAGAAATTCCATCCCTTCGAAGCTTCACTAAAAGGACTCATTTAGATGAGGATTATGATCTCTAGGACTTCAAGAATAAGAGCTACTTGATGAATGTCGACAACAAGCTGTCAATCATTTGACAGCCTATCAACAAAGAATGTCTAGGAACTATAATCGCAGGGTTAAGCCTAGAGTCTTCTAGATTGAAGACTTGGTCCTATAGGAAAACCCTAGAAATCAAGCAGACAGAGAAAAGAAGGGAAAATTTGAACCTAATTGGATAGGGCCTTATGTCATTATATCAGTCTATGGATCAGGAGCATACCGGTTGTCTACACCAGAAGGAGATATGTTGAGGAACTCCATGAATAGGCATTCATCTCAAGCGACATTCTACACACTTGAGGATGTCGTAGCGCATGGTCAATAAAGTTGTTCATGAAAACTCGCAAACGTGCATCATAATGACGCAAAATATACAAAAATAATAATAATAATAATAAATAAATAAATAAATAATACACGTAAAGAAAGAGGACAAAATAAAAACAAGTGATGAAAACCTGGCAAACAGGCGCTACTTGTGATTTTCACTAGCTCTTCTATCTATTAGGTACAGTTTTGTTACGATTTTTTCCATCTATCATTTGAGATAATCATTATCACTATCCATGTCATAGCAAGGATATCATGTTTTACCCTGGCTTGGGGGAAACATCCTAGTGTTATTTGGTACAATGGACTTTCAGCTTAAATGGAAAGGCAATCAAACATGACAATACCAAGTGACGATACTTGAAAATCCATCAAAATCCAAAAACATCAGAAAATCAAAATCCAAAAACATCATAAAATCAAAATCCAAAAATATTAGAAAATCCATCAAAATCCAAAAACATCAGAAAATCCATCAAAAATAAAAAAACATCAGAAAATCCATCAAAATCCAAAAACATCAGAAAATCAGAAAATCTATGCAAAAACATTCATAAAATCAAAAACACAAAAATAGAGTCTACATCAGTCAGAAAATGGAGTCTGTGTCAGTTGAACTACGTGGTCTCTGCATGTATAACATAGGCAAGACTAATCTTTGATCAATCCCCGAGACCCCTAGGATAGGTCTTTAGATTACATCATTTGGTTGAACATCTGAGAATATCATGCAAACATCAGCACACACATTCCAAACATCAATGATCTAATTTGAATAATGATTTGAAAATACATTAAGTAGGATTTGAATTGTTGTGCTTTTTATTTTTATCATTTGCTCATCATTTCTTTGGAGCTACTCAATGATGTATTAAACTAGAGAAGCAAGGAAGGAGAATGATACCTTTTCTTTGTTTGTTGTTTGTGAGTTAGTCATTATTATTTTGTGAATTGTCACGGGAAGTGCTCTACCAAGTATCATGGATGACATTCTAATTCACTTAAGAAGATGATTAATTCTTGTCTGTTTATGCAAGAAATTCTCAGGTCATCATTGGTCTATCTTATACCTTGATGCTTGTGTTCGCTTGCAATATCAAATATCTCATATCATTGATGCTTGTATTCACTTTCAACATTTTAAAAAGCTCAGTGATGATACAAAGAAAAATCAAAATATTGTTGAAATGACATTTAGGTTTGCATTGATAAAATAGTTTTTGCATGGTAAACATAGATTGCATTCATAATAATACATCTGCAGAGTATTGGTTGCACAAGTTACAAGGATTCATTTGCAAAGAATGTTATCTTTTCTTATTACAGATTGAGTATACTTGACACATACAATTTTCATAATGGCATGCATATAACATCATTTCTTCATCTCATCATAAATTTCACAATAAACATCTCATTTCATGACATCATATACACATCATGTTTCATCTCATTTATTACATACATCATTCATTTACATCTCATTTTATCTATCACATATCACATATTCATTCATTACATTTATCATTCATTTGCATCTCATCATATTGTCATTATCATATAGTTGCAAAATCATCATTCATTATATATCGTATACCATTCATTTA
>VDFB02330395.1:0-12632 GCA_007258455.2 Sequoia sempervirens | reverse complement strand
TAGCAGAGTGTAATTGGAAGTTTGATGTATACTATGGTTTGTACTAGACTAGACATTGCCCAAGCAGCAAAAGTTATTTCCATATATGTCTAATCCTGGTAGAGTTCATTGGGATGCAGTTAAAAGAGTATTTAGATATTTGTGTGGTACCTCAAATTATTCCTTGTGTTATCATAGTAATATGACTGAAGATGATATTACCCTTGATATTCATGGTTATGTGGGGACTGGGTAGGTGATATTGATAGCAGACAATCCACCACTACTTATGTATTTACTTTATTTGGCGGTGCAATGAGTTGGATGAGTAAGAGACAAGTTGTGGTTGCTTTTTCCACTATTGAAGCAGAGTATATGGTAGATACTCATGCTTGTAAAGAATCCATTTGGCTTAAGAGATTATGTTCAGATATTGGAATAAAACAAGGTGTAGTGATAGTTTATTGCGATAGTTAGAGTGTGATCTATCTAGCTAAGAACCTGACATTTCATGCCAAGACCAAGCACATTGATGTACAGTATCATTTTTTTAGAGATATGTTCAAAGATGGCAGGGTGAATCTAGTTAAGGTAGAGACTTTGATGAATGTTTCTAATTCTTTAACTAAGCATGTGAGCACAAAGAAGTTTAGATGGTGTTCAGAGACTATGGGCCTTTTGACCCCTAGCAATTAAGAGATGATGTTTACTCCCTCCCATTTCTCTTGCAAGGTGTTCGACAAGTGAGAGATTTGTTGGGAAAATGTGTCTCAACCTTGCAATCATATAAGGTTTATTGTTGATATGATATATATATATATTTACTAGTTACACCGATAGGTGTAATATATAATGGGAGAATAGGGTGGAGGGGAGGAGTGGAATGGGTGTTAATGTTAATATTTTTTTGTTAACAAAAACTATTAATTGGTTGACATACATTAAATTAGTGATATATTATAAATTTGGACTATTCATTATTAGGTTTTAGATCTGATGGTAGATATTTTTGGCTTGTCTTTCCCTAGAATATACCCCTATTTTATTAGGGTGTTGTATTATGGTTGTGGTATTAGAATGTATTTTGAGAGTCTAATAATGGTCATGTCGTCTCTAGATCTCTAGTGGTGATACTCCTGTGAGAATCTTGCTTTGCAAGTATATTGTAATCTTTTTGATTTCTGAATAATATATTGGGAAAATTTTGGAGTGTGGGGTTTTTCTCCCAAAAGGGTTTTCCCCATGTAAATCAATGTGTTGTAGTATGCATGATATTTATGTTTATATCTGTTTACATTTTTATAACTATTGTAAAGATCTATAAAGTTTTGCATTACTCTCCTCTTAAGATTAGTGTAGGAAGTTATTCTGCTACCTTAGCTTCCTTACATTTAGAATAATAACAATGTGGGTCTTTAACCCGCCAATATTTTCACTTGAGCATTTCACATATAAACATAATGTATAAACTACACTTTTGTTAGTATAGGTTTTTTATATTCCTTATGTTAGGGGTATTTATTTTTTCTTATAAATATTATTTAACCTTTCTTAGGTTGATTAGATGTGGTTAATATGAGGACATGTGGCAGAAAGCATCGGCTACATGCGTCACTCTCTCTCACACATGGGTAGTTGAATTACACAACCTCTTCTGGCTTGTTGTGTCACCTCTCATAACCACTATTTTATCCTTACCTAAGTAGGTTATGGGGTAGATGGGTTTTTCACCTTCTTCTAACTTTATGGCCACCTCTCATAACCTCTCTTTTATCTTCACCTGAGTTCATGCCACTTCTTTTAGAATTTACCAAGAAGGTAAAACCTCCCACCTTTTATAAGTAGTAGGAGTTAATGCACCTCTTTGATGTACATTCCATATTTTTGTTATATATACAACACTCTACTCTCACCTTCACTAGTTCAATGATATCTCAGTGAGGGGTGATCCCACAATAGTGGTTTGCACTTTTTTGGACATCTTGATTTTTTTTGAAATCACATATTTTTAGAAAATATAATGATTTAAGCCTTGAAAAGTTCCATTTAAAGGATTCTAATTGAATATTATTTTATCAAATCACCTTAGATAAAACCCCCTTTGATAGAACCCTGCTAGTTTTAAACTATAACGAAGTCTCCTTTACACCTATCAAAATGCCAATAAAAAACCACTTTTGATTTACCTTTTGGGGGATCAAATGAATTCATTTAAAATTTATTTTTTTGGAAGTATGTAGTCCTTATTATAAGATTCCCAAAAATTATAATTTTAAATATATTTTTAATTTGATTATTATATTTATTTTTTATTTCTTGTGAATGCAATTTTTTTTATTGAAAATCAAGCTCTCTAATGCATGTGGAAAAATATTAGATTACCAAAAAATCTAGAGAGGTATTTTGATGCTAGGTATTGATGTCCTTGATCTAGCAAAAAAAAAGAATTTACTGATATACAAAAAGCGTTATGTTGTATATGGTCTTCTTATGTCTAAATTGTAATTGGTTTGACTTCAAAACTTAATTAAGAATAAAATATTCAATAAAACACTATTAAATAAAATTGATGTGCTATATATCATAGTTAAAAATCTAAATTTGAAAAAAAATAGAAATTTATCCTTCATAGAAAAAAAGTTATGTTGTTTATGGTGAACATCACTCTTTAAAAATGTTGTTTACTGTTAAGAACTAGTTTTTGAAGTAGATGGAAAAAGAAATGCAATTTGATTCCAATTTTTTTTTAAAATATATTTAGAATCTATAGAAAAAATGTCACAAATCACTAGTTTGCATCATCTTCAAATTCCTCATGGTTTAGCAGCTATAGGTGCCCGAAAGTGAAGATTTAGTTAAAAAAACTTAGTTCAATGTCAAGTATGGCCAAAAAGTGTAAACTACTATTCTGGGATCACCCTAAGTATCGAGAATATTCTAAAATTTCTCTTGCTTTGTCTCTAATTTCTCTCTTTTAGATTTCTTTCTCCATTCCACTATTTTGATATTCAATCATTTTTTGATTGGAGTGCATGTGATCTACGATTAACATCAGATCTTGGCTCAATTCTTGCTTCTTGAATAATCTAAAAAGTCATCAAAGTGGATTTTTTTGGCATAGCTCATTGTATTTTCTAATTTTTTAAGAGATTAAGACTAATAGATAGCTAACATTTTTCTCAAAAACCTAGAATTCTCTTCTCTTGTATCCTCAGATGATCTAGAGAATCAGAACAATTGAATGAAAAATAAGTATTTATATACTCTATTTTGCATATTTTTGTTCATATGAGATTTGGGTGATTTCAACATTTTGGTAATATTGGAGGCATTTTCAACCTTTCTAGAGAGTCCAAAAGGTTTGAGAAAGTAAATTTTGGATTTTATTTCACCAAAATCAAAGATTAGAGGACAAAGTAACAAATCAGATTGTTAGTGTGAAAGGAGTACTTTATCTAACTAGTTCATTTCCTAGCTAGTCCTCCACTTAATTCCTCTTCACACTAATTTAACTTTACATAGGGATAAGTTTGTTGAGCTTTAATGACCTGAGTTTTCACACCTCATAGGATGACAACAATTTTCATAATATGATTACATCCTATCTCTCCTCTTGGCCTATATAAACAAGCAATTCCCTTTGTAATCTTACACCATTCATTAATGTTATCACTTAGGATTGTACCCTGGCTAAGTGAGAAACTTAGCTATCCCATGTAACTTGGAAACATCCTCAAGTTGTGGGTGGCTCAAAGTGAGGATGAATCTCCAGAGTGGGACGATTCCCCTGGTAGATCACCTAAAACTACTAAAACTTCGAGGAAAAGGGAAAGAAGGATTTACTTGAAACTGAAAATTATTTCCTAAGAGGTGATGCACCAAAATCTTTATGTTTAATTGCTGCAACATATCACAATATGACTCAAAAAAATTATAACTTGTTCACAACTCAAATCAAACTATGAAGCACATAAATATTTCATATGAAGGTGTTGGTTTCAACCTTTTTCATGAAGGAAAATAGGTTTCACAACTTCAATCTATTGAAATAGACACACAACATATAACATGCACTTAGACATGCATCCTTTTCCAAAACAATTCTTGAAAAGGGACAAAAGAAGGACTAAAAACTCAGATCACAACTAAATCATCTACCAATTCATTTGCAATATGAGACAAAAGACAAATGAGAAGGAATTGTTGTCATCATTTTATTGAATCAAAAGGATTGTTTACAAAGTATTTCAGATTGAGTTACAAGGTCAATCTTTTCTGCTGTGAGCATGAAAAGAAAGCAAGAACTAGAGAAGAGAAAGGCCTAGAGATTCCTTTATAAAGAAAATTAAATTATAAATCCATCTTTGATTGATTTGGAAAAGAAAATCAATCATACAGCTTGATTGATGTTGCAAGTTGACCCTAACTACTGCAAAATCCATAGAATCAGCTTCTAGGTTGAAGGAAAATCTTAACTTTCCAACTTGGTTTCCCTCCTTTGTTGTTGTAGACAAACTGATGTGTTTCCATTTTGAAATTTGAATATGTTCTTGCTAAGAATCACTGCCAAAACCTCTAAAAATTAAGCAACTTGCTCAAAGTTTCTGATTTAGAAAGGTTGAATTGTAAAGACCAACAACCCCTAGCACAAAATGTTTGCAATCTACTCCTCAAATCAAGCAATTATACCCTTGAAAATCTGCCCAAATTTGCAACCTTGCATCATTTATATCATTTCAAAATATGATTCCATACCCATGGCATAAATAATGAGCACAACTGGAATTATAATCAATGAAAATTAATAGCAATCACTTCTCTTCCAACAAACCTTTTTCCATCTTTGGATTTCTTGATCACTTTGACAAAGCTTTTCTCATGATGCTTGAAAACCAACCCCTAACCCTGTAGAGAAAAACATACTTTGATATCTCTCCTTCTTAAGGAGTTGCTCAAGTAGAAAAGTTATGATTTCACCATGATAGGGAATCAATCATTAGGCACTGTTGTTACTCATTTCCTTCAATTAGCTAAGTTCTTTATGCATTTTCACCTCACCTTGTAAAACAACTATGACCACCGACAATGCCACTTGACACAATTATCTTTGATAAGGCACCTTCAAAAAAAAATTCAGGTGTTTGTCTTGAAGGAAAAGCATTTGGATTCATGATAAAATATGTAACAATGCCTTCTATTGTAAAAGGAATATTTTCTTTCTCTTCTATAAACCCTACAACTCCTTCCATCACTGCTAATAGCACTTGAAACACGATTATGATTTGTAGGGGTACTTGTTAGAAAACACTCATTTTCATCATAGAAAACCTCTTGACCCTTCTTGACTAAGGGATAATCATCATCCATCAGACTATACTGGCTTTATTTTTCCATCAAGCTTTGACAATGCAAACCTAAGCAAGGCTATTCCCTTTCACAATGCATATGAAATATGAAGTTTGTAGCTAGTGTAAGATGATTGTCTCTCATGAATATCTACTCCAACTATGCAAGGGAAGTGAGGCAGTTTGTTTTTCAAGCCTTGATGCCTCTTAAACCTTGGAAAACACATTAATAATTTTCCTTTGATTTCATTTAGTGTCTTACCATTCACTATAAGACACCACTACATACCCTAGTCAAACAATTTAGTGGCTTATTAATGGCAGTCCTTAAACTATTTCTTTCAATGCCACAACTCTATGAATGACAAAGCTAATGTATCCCTTTGCAAATGATATGCCATGTAATAATAATTTCTAACTATACAATGACAATGAGTATTGACAAGGGCTTTATCATAACCTTCACACAATCTTGAGTTATGCCTTGGGTTTTATGCCTACCTCCATATCTTTGTCACCCCTATTAGCAACATGCTAACCATTGCTTTATGATGGACTGTGCATAATTTCTAACTGCCCCTTTTATCTATTCCATTAGCTATACACAGTTCATCTAGTTCTTGACACAACAAACAAGGTTACTACCCTATCATTTTTATGCCTGTACAATAAATGTGACTTAATTTCCTTAAATGCTTCTACTTACATAGTCACTACTTCATGTATATTTATGAACCTAACAAGAAATCACTGACATTGTACATATATAGTGAGCAAAACAGAAACCTACTCCTCTTGACTTCAAAACTTGGAAATTGTGTACAATGCCTATGGTATCACTATGAATGTGTTTAGACTGGGAACTTGGTGTTATGTTTCCATGCATTTTAGATACCTTCTTTTGGAATGTTTTCTTTGTCTCAAAATGACAAAGGACTGAACTGTATCTTCACTCATCACTGTCTCCTTGAAGAATGGCACTACCTCCTCACATGCTTAGTCATGCAATCTCCTCATAAAGGTTACTGTTATCTCATTATATCATTGTTGTTCCTTCACTATCCTTTCACCCTTTGACATGGTGACTGCTTCCTTGCACTTCAAGACTGAAAACCTTAATTAACTACCCATATGAGCCTACTCTTCCCTTAATGAAAGCCATACCTTTCATCCTTGACAGTGATAAGAATGAGGTGTGTCATCTTTTGTATTAGGATTGTCCTTCTTAAATGGAACTTTTACTGTGATCTCTATCCCTTTTATATTGTCACCAATTCCTTTTAATAGTGGCTAGACTCATTGACTATAGGTTAATATTGACACATCATTGTCCCCTCTCTTTGAATAGCCACCACCTCATTGTCATATTGTCTTGGGGTTATGAATTGAGAACTCAAAATATGTTTTTCTTGTTGTACTATATGCTTAAGATCTCATATGTTGTCAGCCCCACATCACCTGTATACTATGATTGTCTCCATACCCATCCCAGTGTCTTCCTTGCTTGTTTATGTTTTCATGGATTTATCAAACCACATAACATTTTACTCCCCATCTATGCAAACCCTCAACACTAAAAAGTATGATCTAATGTCTTCCTTAGAGGTTGACGGTAATCACTATCATTGTATTCTATTTGCACAATCATCTTTCATTTATGAATATACCCTACAAACTTCACATTTGTTTCTCCTTTGACAACATTCAACCATTTATAAACTTTGGCACGGTTATCCCTCATTGCCATGTATCTCCTCACATACTTTGGCTTCTTGAAGGATGCTATCTTGTTTGTATAATCATTGGATCTGTAGGCTTACATCACACATGAAACTATCCTCTTAGAATGTTGAAATACTATCCATGACTTCCCAAATGATCTCTTTTTCTAGGCAATAGGTGATTGAATTCTTTTCTTCATCGAAGTGATGGCTCAACCAAAGCTACCACTGTTATAATCACTTGGACACCATTAATGTTTATGGTCAAAACAATATCCCCATACTTAGACACATCAACATCATTGATTAAAACCTCCATCTGGAGGTCATTAACCCTCACAGTCACTAAGAGTGAGATAAATCCCTCATGAAACTCCTCAAACACATTAGCATCCATTTGATCATTATTGCCTTTTCCAATTTTGCACAATGATGTCCACAAGGAAACCTTGAATGTTGAGGTCAATATCTTTAAAATTCTTATTGTGCATACTTGATTGCATAAACCCTTGAAGCCTGACTGCTAGGATGAAAAACTACCATATAAAAGCAGCAAAGATCCCTCATAATAAGACTTTGAATACCCACTCTTGCTCTACAAAACCACTAGTGCTTGCTACAAAACAATCCTATATTGCATCCTTAAAACCTCGGGTTTTTAAAAGAATAGGGGATTGGTAACCTTCTTGCAATGATCTCATTAACCAAAGTCTAAAGCATAAAAACTCAAGCACTACTTGCAACATTCCACAAAATAGAGGAAACCAAAAGGCATCCCTTTCAAATGAAATTGCTTTCAATGCACTAAAATGAAACCCTATCCCACAAGTATAAGGAAAAGAGTTTGCAAATAGATGGAAAACACCTTGATATGCAAGAACATGAGACAAGAACACTCTCATTTCTTTCTGCAACTCAAAAATGAAACCAAGCAACTTCAGAAAGAAGGAAAAATGTAGAAAAGAGGCAAAAAGAACAAACAACTGAGCAAATGAAAGTTGAACACGCTCAAAAACATTTCCATAACATTGCTCCATCATCCTAGCTAGGTGAAACTCAAATGACTACCCAAAAACTCTGAAACTTTCCTCTGTGATGCAGCAAACAAGAGAAATGGCGACCATTTTGGAATGTAGAGGCTACAAACAAAAACTTCCCTTCTCAAGTTTGAATCTTTCCTTCAAGAGCTCGTGCTATTTTCAGTCCTTTTTCCAAAGACCAATGAAAACTTCCTATTTGCAAGGAAACCTATGCAAGCTTTCCCTCCTTTCTTCAAAATTCAAGATTTCAACTTCATCCACTTGCCCAAACTCATGTGGATTTCAAGGAAATAGGCTTCAAAAGGCATAAATTTTTTTTATAATGTTTTGTTATAAAATGCTTTTTATAATGTTTTGTTATAAAATACACCCCCTTTTATTTTTGCAAAGTTTATAACATAAGATCTAAATACCCCACACAACATGAAATGGATTAAATGAAATAAACTTTAATGTAAAACCCACTAACTATACAAACCTAGGGGGTTAACAACCAAATGATTTGAATTTGGGAAAATACTGAAAACCTTTGCAAAAATACAATCTAGGTCATTCTGAGATAATACTCAAGACTTTTAAAATAATAAATTAGGTTTAGACCTGATTTGGATTACAATTCCAATTTCTCAAGCTCATAATAGCTTTGCATTCTCTTGAGAAGAATACAATTTATTTTTTCTCATCTCTTATTTATGTATTTTCTTTTCTTCAATTATTTGTATCTTGGGTATGATATTTAGAAAATCTTACATGGTATCAGAGCAAGAATGAGTTGTGGGTTAGCAATATTTTAGGAAATTTGGGAGTGTAGAGCTATTTTTTTCAAAGCACTAAGTATGCTCTTCTCTTGCATCCTTGGATGATCTGGAAAATCAGAAAAGTGTGGAGAAAATATCATTTTCTAGGGGGGGTTTATAAATCGATTTTCTAGTTGCAAGTTTTTTGAAGCTTCCTAGAGAAATTTTGAGCTCACCATTGAGTCCAAAGCAGCTGAGAAAGTCATATTTTCCCTTTATTTCGTTTGAATCGGACATCAGAGGCCAAATCTATAGGAATTTGAAGCGAAAAGTTTATTGCCAAATCCAACAAGGAACTGACATTTCAGAGCATTTTGGGTCAAATCTAACTCTACCATCACATTCAGAAAGTTTGAAAAAAATAAAATTGACTATTAATTTGTCAATTTTAGTTGAGTTTGTAAAAAAACAAATTTTTTTAAAGACTCCATGAACATAATAGTCTAAGCTTCATTTTTTTTCAATATTTTGCATTTCATTATTAAAATGCAAGTTTTAAAAAAATATTAAAAAATTATTGAGGCCACTCCATACTTTATGGGTGCACAGGTACCCACATAGGGTCTCGTGCCCCATAAACATGGGGACCCATGGGGCCTTATGCCTTAATGAGCCTCCCACTAACTTTAATAAAGTTTTATTTATTATGTGCAACTTTTTTAAGACATTTAAAGCACCAATATAACTTTCTAAAAGTTTTTCATTTAATGTGTGGAGTGTGGGGGAGGCTACAACCCCCCACTTTATTATAAAGTTTTAACAACTTTTATTATAAATTTTAAAAAATTAAAAATTAATAAAGTGTTTTTTTAATTAAAGTATTTAATTTTTTTTCTTTATTTTTGTTATTAAATATTTTTAATATTTTAATGAACTTTGTTAATTATTGTGAACCATAAAATATGCATACATGTCGATCAATAGTTTAATCAAATAACCTTCATTTAATCGCATCTAACATTTCATCCTTCAAATTAAATAAGCTCACTTCATCATTACCTCATTTAAATAAATCAATCAAATAATAACATTTCATCTCTCATAAATCATTCAACCTTTATCTTGCATCATCCATTTTATTAAATAAACTGAGACTTTATTTAATTAAGTCTCAAAATTCATATTTCTCCTTTTCTGATTTAAATAAATCAAATGTCATAGTCCAAATCCCTATTCTGTCTCATGTTAATAGCCTAATTTATTAATGCTAATCTGTCATCTGGAGGAAATGTAATCCCACTTTTTAAATAAATCAGTTATTAAGATTCTTTCAGCATGGTGGCAGCTTGGAATTCCCTCAAGTTTGAATTCAAAATCAAGTGGGCATGTACATCCAACAAAGCAATTAATAAGCTCTTACATGTCTTGTCTCTCAAATTCAAATTTGAATTTCCCCTCTTGGGAACATTTCCCAAATCTTGCACACTCCTCAACCACTCACAAGTTGACAAGTGGCCTCTTTTCATTGCCCTGTTTTTAGTCCCACATTGGTCCCTTTTCAACACTCTTAGCATTTGAAAATCTATAAAATAGAGGCTTCATTCTTAATCAAATCCTCCACAATCTCCACAATCTTAGCATTTCATCTACAATCATCATGCAAGGTCACTCTCTTCATTTGAGAATTGATTTTGTCCACACCATCTTCATATCATATTCATATCAATTTCATCATCAAGCTTAAGCAAGGGTTGGGAAAGGGCTATTTTCTACAATAGCACCAATCCACTATGAGATAAAGTTGATTCATGTTGTTTGTATGCTCATTTAGTTTTTCTTGTTGTTTTAATATCTTATTTAGCATATCTAACATGTTTCATTATTTCATAGGGATGTTGATTATTAGCTTGGTTTTAAAATGCTAACCATTTGCAGATTTGGCATCCACATTATGGCGCTAGAAGGAGGGCTGAGCTATTTATTTGTTCTATGCAAGAAATTTATTTCACGAATGATAATGTCTAGTTCAAAGTATGTGGGTACATTTAATGAGTGTTTTGTCCAATTATTTGTATGGATGTATGCTAATATCTGTTCAAAACTATCACTCTTCTGTATGTTTCAAGGAATCTCATATGCTGTTTAGTATTCTAATTTTTCTATTTTACAGTGAAAAATAACAAAAGAATAAATAGCATATGCGTCCTCCATCTTATTCCATCCTTTTTATTGCATATGGTTTTGATATTAATGGTGTCCAAGTACTTATCTATAGATAGGACAACAAACTGCTTGTGTGTAGTGGGTGGCCATTATACCTGTACAGGAAACTTTCCATCTCCCACGAGACTAACAAGTTTAGATTTTGACGTCGACAGATGTGTTTGATATTTTGTTAGAAATATTGCTGTTATATTTTTTTGTTCAAGAGATGAAATTCTAAAATCTCAAATTATACGTTACAGTTTGAAATTATTCCTAAGCCAAACCGCGCCTTGCAAAGACGAGTGGAGATGGCATCGTCATAACATTGAATAATTTGGAGTAGTATTCAATAGCAGTCTTGAAGTATTTGTCTCTAAAGGAAATGTCCCCAAATTTCTTTGTGTTTAGCATCTCTTGAACTTGCTGAGTCGACTCTTGAAAAGATAGCTCATTCTCTGCACCCTCATCATCCTTGTATCCTGTTTTAACTAGCACATCATGTACAGCTGTAAGATCCATCCTCGCGCAAGCCTTTCCAAGTGGAGAGAGCATTACTAGTAGAGATGATGTTACTTTATACCCATCAGTACATTGGATGGAACCTCTATCTACTTTTGAAGTGGGGCTAATGCTGTTGCAAGAAACTTAGTGCTAGGTCTATCTTGTGGTTCAAACTACAAACACCTTGAAGCCAGGACAACTAACTCAGTTGCGTCATCATTCACATATTGTCCTTCTAACGAAGAATCTTTTCCACGAATCAAATCTAAGGCATGACTAGGTGGGATATGTTTTCCACTGAGCAAGTCCAAAAGAACCATCCCATAGCTATATATGATACTCTCAGGAGTCACTCTACCTGTCCTGAGAAACTCAGGAGGTGTGTATGCTAAGTTAGTGCTATAGCTTTTTCCATCTCTTCTATTTTTCATTAGGCCAAAGCTTGACAGTCGAGGATCACCATCCTCATCAAAAAGCACTCTATATGCATTTAAATCCTGATAAATGTGTCAATTTTTAGTATTACAGTGGTCTAGTGCTTGTGCAATATAATATGCAACCCTCAATTGCATCACCCAAGGCATTGGATGCTTCTCCCAGTGAAAGAGATGCTTGGACAAGGTATCATTTGTTATGTATTCTACAACAAATAGCCATTCATCTCCTTCAAAACAAAAACCAATCAAGTTCACTAATCTTTTGTGTCGAACTCTTCCAACACCTGCTGCTTCAGCCGCAAACTGCCCGTCATCCGGCCAGGATTGTTTTGGAAAGTGTTTAACAACAATCCAATGATTATTTTCTAAGTCTTCCTTTATACACTGTATTCAGAGATTTCTCGCCACTCTCAGAGAAAATGTTCTCACTATTAAATCCTCCCATTGCAGCCCAGAGCTCAGCGAGTGAATATTCCTTGAACGTAGGCACTCTGTCATTCTCAAATTGATCGACATTTTTTGGATCTAGCTTCTCATTTTCAACTGATTCTACATCAGGGCTTGGAATATTACTTGTCTTGGACTGCAGGCAACCCACCTCTTACCACTCAAAGACGGTAGTTTTGGCAAGAGAAGCAAATGTTGCTTTCTAAAACTCCTTCGCATG
>VDFB02330394.1:0-51149 GCA_007258455.2 Sequoia sempervirens | reverse complement strand
TTTTAAAAGAGCTTTAATACCAACATATTCTGAGTTATTATGTGATCTAGTTTCAACTTTGTGGGAAGGAAACAAATATTGATCATTCTTTACTCCACTTCCACGAGATTTAGGATTCAAAACGTGCTGAACATCTTGAAAACTAAGTCAGGCATATGGGAAACAAAAATGCGCCAAACACCTAATTTCATTCGTAAGTGATAAAATTATGAAAATGGTGTGCGCCATGAAGGTTTGTGTTGCCCCCAAACCCCCACAAGGGGTGCTGCCCCTCAACCTCATTGGGGGCGTCACCCCAAACCCCCATATGGGGCGTTGCCCTTCAACCCCATTAGGGTCTATGATATGTATTAAACTCTAATTTTGATTTATATATAATGGAAATCAATAATATGTTCTATAAATTTAGAAATATGTGTTTTTTAAGAATATTTTTAAAAATTTAAGTATTTTAAAATGTTCGATAAAATTGCCGAGTTTTTGCCGAGTCCCGAGTTTATAAAATTTTTGGGCTTACCGAGTAATTTCCGAGTCCGAGTTTTACAACTATGGTACACAACACCTTGCATGCTAGGAGAGTCCAACAACATGATGGTATGTAGAGCCAAAGGAGCCAACACAAATTGATGATGATGTGGCACACATAGGGTTGGCTAGTGTCTATTTGGAGGTGCTTGAGCTAGATAGGTCCAACAATTTCAATGATGAGGAGTTTGCCACAACCTTTGGAGATAATGATTAGAGACATTGTCCAATTGTATTTCAATTTTGATGGTAATCATCATATTGACATTTTAAAGAAATAAAATATTGATATTTGGCATTTTCATTGTTCAATTCATTGTGTCTACTATTAGTATTTACTATTTACTATTTTGCAGTTATTATACAAAATTTTATAACTAATTTTTTAAGCATTTTGCAGACTCCATATTTAGGTCCTTACGCACCCCCACCCTTATCCTCCTTTGTCAATCCCCAAAACCCATCACCATGTCCCTCCATTCCAAAACTACATGGAACAATGAGATTTTTACAAGCCAAAGATTTCAACAAATAAATTTGGGGAATAGATATAGGGTTTGTTGATGATTATTGAATTTGAATACGATGCAATCTATGCATTAAGCATTGAGGTGGCAGACTCAACTGTTTTGATAAGAATGTATCTACAAGATATTGGCATGCTTCCTTTGCATATGAACAAAGATAAAGTAGTTGTTGAATTGACTCAGCCTCCTATTGGCAATTTGAACATCAAGAGTGAACGACCTACCCTTTCTTCTATAGATTGCCAAAGGTCAAAAGCTTACAATGCATGACCAACCATATGAAAGCCTTGACTTTCATCTACACTTTGGATTGCCATTTCTTGCTCCATTTATTAATTGTGTCGGGTCTCGTACCCTGCAGAGCATACATCCTGCACACATTTATAGTTACCTGCAGAGCTCATTTGCTTGAGTATTTGACATGTTCCCAATATCCTATGTGCAGAAGAAATTTCATAAAGCATAGACAAATCTTGTAAGTGAACAAAGTTTCTTAAGCCACACTGTTGCTGAGGTTGTTTGGGAACTTTGATATTATAAATGATATTGTGATGTTCCACGCCTCTGTTGGTTTGGTTTCACTAAGTTCTAGAGTTTTGATTTTTTGGTTTTATGTTTGTTTTTCTTTTGATTTGAGTTTTTTTTGCAATGATGCCAAAAAAGAACCACAATTGCATGCATATATATATATATAGGTACAAACAACTGAAATATATTTCTGATTTTCAATTCATAACTAGGAACCAAAGATGCTTTCAATTCAAGACTAAACAAGCTTAAATCAGATCTGTCTAAGGTGGTAATAGTTTATATATTACATACCAAACATATACTAGATATACACAGCTGAATGAATAGTACTTGCTACAGTAGAAACCCTCATAAATCTGCACACACTTGCTGCAAAGATGATTTCTCCAGCTTAAATCTGATGGGAAAAGACTCTACTGGTAAGGGCACCCCTTTTTGATAAAAATGCAGCCCACTACGAGGGGCGTTTTAAGTCTTCTTGCTCAAACCCTCATGAAGAAGGGACGGCTGGGCTGAAGATGAAGATACTCAATCCAAAAACACCAAAATCTGTTGCAGCCTTCTTTGCAATTAGAATGAAGTTTGAAGCTGCTTACAAACTCTGAAAATCTGCTCAAAAACCACATGCAATCAGCTCCTTCTATCTCCAAAATGTAGCCAACTCTTAACAGCAACTTTAAGGTGGTGTTTCACACCCTCAAGCAGCTTCACCACGAAGAACCAAGCCCCTCCAAGCTCACACAAAGTGCAGAAATCAGGAAACCCTTGTCTCCCTCTCCCCCCAAGCCAAGCTCAACATGCCAAATGAAAGAAAAAATAAGTCTCCAAGATGGGTCAAACTTTTCCTCAAGAGAATATATCTTTTTCCATTGAAATCACCATTAAAGTGAACACTATTCACTTTAAGTTATAACATTTTCACTTTATAAATGAATAGTGCCAAATAAAAATAAAGTGACCCCCCATTTAAAAGACACATGGTCCCTAAGCCAAAAAGGGTGAAATAAAAGATAATAACATAATTTAATCAACCCTGCCACTGAACTCCGGGGATCAACATTGCAATTTGATGACCAAGTGACCATCTCAAGGGACCCTCTATCCAGAACCATTAGCCTACGAGGGTCAACATGATAGGCTAATCCACTGATTACAAATGTCTAGCTAGAAGGGGACATTACAGATATAATGCTTAAAAAGGGCCCCACAAAGCCATGACATGTCCTTGACCATCTTAGAGAACTAAAAAACAAAGAGCAATATAAGAGTCTACCATTTAGGATCATTTTCATGATAAATAGCCTTAACCTCACAGTATGTAAATTGTTTGGCAAATTAATGTACTTTTGATAAGATGTTATTGTTCTATATAGTAATGTAAGCTGCATTTTCTTCAAAAATAATTTTAAATAGTTTTTAATTAGATGAATTCCTAAACCAAGGTGTAAATTTATTTGTATATGGAATCCATAGTCCTTGCCAAACTGAGGAAGAGATAAAAAAAATTGTCATTAATGATACCTGCAACAATTAGAATAACTTCATGAAATTACTAAAAACATGTTTAACATATAATAATAATATCACCTGGCATATCCAAATTGACAAATGACCAAAAGTTCCTCAAGGTAAAATGGAGCATAATCCTTGTCTACATTTGACGAAAGTGTTCGTCCGACAGAAAGAATACTTTCTTTCAAACTAAAACTGCTATCATGTTCATATGTGTGCTGCTTCCCTAAAAAAATATTGCATGGTAAGAGCTGCAATTTAACTCCTAACGAAGATGATGAAGCTCCATCTTTGAAAATATCCAGTTTCAACTCCTTTACTTCACATGTTGCTTTTGGTATCTGTCCACCATGAATAAATGAGTAGTTAAAATCTAAAATCAACTTTCACAAGGAATGAAAACTCACTTCAACATCCAGTAAACCAATCAGAGGCTGATAATTGTTTTGATGTTTCTTTAAGAAGATAAACACCTAAACTGTCAAACTGCAAGAACAGAGAAGTATACCTATAAAACAATTTCACAGGGCATGTGAAAATACACTACACATGAAATAAGCAGAAAACCCAAAGGTGGTGAGAAAGACAGAAAGAAATTATATTAATGTCCATGAATAAGCAAAATAAGTCAACAGGACTCAAAAGTGTATTCAAATAATAATAGCTGGAAAAAACCAAATACCAACAAGTACATAGAAAATGGAAGCTCAAATATATGAAATTGAACCCCAGAAGTTTTTGGTGGTAAACATTCAATTGTTTAAGAAAACATTCATGCTCAGAGATACACTTGTTTATTTAAAATTCAGTTCCGAATTTTACAATGCTAAGATCTTAAGAAAGGAGAGGAAATGATTTGACCTTTTCCACTAGAAGCCATAATTTAAATAACCTTTTCATCAGTATATAACATGATATTAAAAATATGGAGTAATAAAGCATGATATATGCAGAAAACCCACAGGTTCTCAGCAAGAGAGAAATTATATTATTGTCCATGAATGACCAAACTAGGTAAATATGACCCAAAAGCATCTTCAGAAACAATAGTAGGTAAATATAATGTCCCCATTTTTCAAGTGATCACCTCATGAAGTTGGTTAGCCTATCCTTTTCCTGTAGGCTATGCCAGAGGGCTAAGGGAATGACCTAATATTTAATCAATTTATTAGGGCAAATTGATGATGGGAGATGACTTCATATATTTTTGAGAGCTTATTGGTGAATTCAAAATAAATAAAATAATTTTCCCTAGAGATGTAAGTCCAAGGAGAGAGAAAAAGGAAATAAAGAAAGGAAAATAAATGGAAGAAATATTAAGGATGGCTGGCCAAATTGAATGAGGAAAATAAGAGAAATCCAAACAAAATTCCCTTGAGGTAGACTACCTAGTGAGAGGTCAAGAAATGAAATATTTAATGCCACAAGTGGTTCACCCCACTTGGAGAAAGGAAGGAAAAACAAAATAAAATATTTTAGTTGTGTTTTTTGGGTGCCTAGCGTGCCTTGCATGAGGTTGGCCCTAAGGAGGAGGGAAAAAAGCAAATAAAATAAGAGTATATTGCTTAAGGAGGTCAGCCTTGATAAGGTTATTTTGGAGGGCTATAAAAGAAAGTAAAGTGCAAGTCATTTGAGCATCCATTCATATCTTCTGACAATGGGACAAAAGGAGTTAATCAACATTGTAGCTCTAGAGGTCACCTGTAAAGAGGTATACTTAGAAGTGGCAGGGAAAGGACTAAAAATCTCTAATGAGGATAGCAAAAGATGAATACAGAAACACCTAAAATATCTAAATAGATAATTCTCTCACCCAAACAGGCCACCTAAGATTCAAGAATAAAGTGCTATTGGGTCTCCACCACCTGGAACAAGAAAATGGATATACTATTGGAGTGTGCCCTCTCTAAATTGTTTGTCATCACCTCCTCCTAGGCAAGAAGGCATAGAGATAAGTCCAAGTAAAGTATCTAACAAGAAAGGTCCAATCAATATTAATGCTGATTGATTGAAGCAAATTGATCTCAGCATACCTATTGCATTGATACTTAGTAAGAACAAGAGGCCAAATATATATATATATTGGGAAACAAACAAGGATTGAACAATAGACTGAGGATCCATCTATTTGCAACAAATCATTTGTTGGTACATGATAACAGAAACCTTCTTGATATGACCTTGCTCCATGGACCCCAAACTAGGGTAACAAACCTCTTATCCATAAGAAACTATAGATTTAATGGCTGCAATAAAGAGGTGCAGCTCAAGGGGATCCCCAAAAAATGTATACACAAAATGAGGCATAATGTTGAGTATTTTTTCATTGATGTCATGGTGCTTGAGCTGGTTGCTTGCAAAGTCGAGCCACTTGCCTGTGTGGTTGAGCCGGTTGCTTGCTAGGTCGAGTTACTTGCCTGCGTGGTTGAGCTGGTTGCTTGCGTGCTTCAGCTACCTGCCTGCTTGCTTGAGCTACTTGCTAGTCTACTTGAGCTGCTTGCTTGAGTGTTTAAGCTGCTTGTTTGTCTCCTTGTCAGAATTTTGTTTATTTTATGCCAAGTGGAGCTTCATAGTGCCAAATCAGCTAAGTAATGTCAGTTTTGTAATCGACCTGTTTATGTGGCACGATTTTTTATTGAAGGTGGCTTGAATTCTATATGTAATGCGTAGGTTATTGCTGTTTTAATAAGTGACAGCTTCAGACTTTGTGAGGCGGATTCTTTATATGAAACGGCTTAGTAAATGTTTCATTTATTTTGATTGAGGCAACGGTTTCAGCATTTTAGAAATCCGTTCATACATTTTTTTGGTAGACGTTTCTATTTGAGGAGGCTTCATTAATACGACAAGCTAAATATAGTGATAAGCTACAGGAGACTATGTATTAGTGGCGGCTAAAGATATAGGGCAGCTCATATTTCAGAGATTTTATGTGTTGCAACAGGTTCAAATTAAATTGTGAATATTTGAAATGAGCAAATGGCCGATAAAAATAGGGGGACATGCTCATATGCCTTTCGAGGTGTCAAATAATTTTTAAAAATGATTTAAAATGATATGAAATCATTCGCAGTATTGCATGTGCTATTTTAATATTCTCAGGGGCTGCGTTGTTTTTATTGAATCAAATTTATCAAGTGACAGCCCGATATTCTTATATTTGGTATAGACAGCTTCTTCATTTGCTCTGACGGCTCTATTAATTTCCTTCGCATTTGTTTTGTATTGCCTATGTTATGGTGTAGTGACATGAGTATGCAGTCCACAGGCCAAAAAGAGATGGTATCAATTGAGTGTAAAATAATGCATCGCTACATTTATTCTACACACTCAGGCTGAATCGTGTATGGGTTTAAAAAGATGCATGACACCTCTTTCATAATGATTAGCAGTCAATGTTTGAGTGAAAAACTTTAAGAAAGATGCCATTTGAGAGATATATGTGCCTATAGGTGAAGATGTGCTCGCTCAGAAATTTATAATGGCTGAGTATTTGCAACGTATTGATTCTGGACTATACTCCTTTATGATGTTTTACGTTTTTGTCGTATGATTTCAAGTAGAACGTTTCTACATGTTCGCTAGCTTTTGATGTGAGTGCTACAGTGATTGAAGGATGTTATGTTGTGTTCTACAAGGCGACTCTATTCTCTGAGTCATGGTCTTTTGTTATGCATCTGGTTTTTATGCATATATGCTCAGAAAAGAGGGTGCTAAAAATTCCCAGGCAAGGAGGACTTCATACAATATTGAAGGCATTTTGTTTATCCCTAGCTTTGCACTTTTTGAACTGAAATTGAGGCACAGAGAGGTGTGGACTGAGTGACTTATATGATGAGCATGCCATGAGAATATTTACAGGCCACTAAGAATGTCATAAGAATTAGCTATGTGCATAGCAGGCATGAGTGATGCTTTTCGCTATGTTGGTTGAGATAATTCAATCGAGGCCATTTGGTTGAAGACTGTTATGTTTTCCTGTACGTCACATTTGATGCACAGACAGTGATACAAGAGATTAAGTTTTCAGAGCTTGATCAGATACTTCAATTGCAAGCATAAGTGACTTAGTTGGTGTGCAACTTGAATTCGTTGATAAGTTTTAGAATTGGTGATTGTGATCAGATTTGCAGAGTCTGAAGTTGGTGCTTCAGCAACACTGGAGTTGGTGCTTCAACAACACTGGAGTTGGTGCTTCAGTTGATCGGAGTTGGTGCTTCGAGGGAGAGTTGTTGCTCACTTATGTAATCTAGGTTGGTGCCCATTTGATTAAATGAAAGCTATTGATCTGCCATGGTTTTTTACCCAAAAGGGTATCCCACGTGAAAAACGGTGTTCATCTTGTTTTGTGATTGTTAATGTTTTGATTTCTGATTTATATGTTTCTAAGTTTAAAAAGTTGAAATACTGATTCACCGTCCCACCCTCCCCTCTCAATATTTCCCGTGTCTTCTTCACATACCATTTGTAAAGACCCTACAATGAGGCAAGCTCCAAGCTACCTAATGGTACAATAAATTGTATTCCTAAGTAGCTACCTAATGAGCATCAACTTGTGTTTGTTAGCCATCAAGAGAGTGCATGGGGATGCCATTGTTAACAAAAAGTTGTATAGCAATCTATAAACATAATGTAACATTCAATGATCAGCAACATGGGTTTGTTGTTGTAGAGAATCTTCAAGCTCATCTTTGTAATACCAAAGAGAATTAATAAACTAGGGCATCCCAACTTGATTCCGATGCTCAACTTATAAAAAGAGGTCGTACAAATCCAAAATTGGCCAACAACCATCTAATAGAGTCTCACAATTGAAATAATGAAGAAATCAAGAATATCAACTCCATACAACATCTAGAAAAGCAATAAGTAACTAAGTCAAAGGCCTTTGTAAAGTATTAAAAAAAAAAGATAGTGGGAGACTATTGACAAGCCTCCTTGGCAATGGCCCAAAGACAAAAACATGATCAATAGTCTAGGAGTCTCTCCCAAAGCGTGTATATTCTCTCACACTGAAATTACCACTCTTCAAGAACTCAAGAAGCTTCCTGTCCCATATCAACAAGTCCCTCATTTTCTTCTTATGGTAGGCATCCCCAACCTATCCTAGTTTTTAATAAAAGGTACATTACTTACCTTGTGTAATGGTTGCCCCTGATTTTTTTTTGTTTGACTTTACAACTCGATTCCAAAGATAACTCAACAAGAACATATGATATGCATATCAATGAACATAGATAATGGAGACTATCATAGACAAACTGTAATAGAAGACCCCTGATTTTTTTTTCTGAGTTTTGAAAGAGTTTTCTGTTTGCTGTTTGTAATGTTCTTTTTGAGGGTTCTTGCAGGTATTTCATGAGCCATTCATAGTTTCAACATGCTAAAAGAAAAGATAACAAAATGCAGGGAATAATACTGAAAAATTTTCTTGAAATAGTCACTTTCAGATTTTAAATACTCAGTAATAATAACAGAAAATTTACAATCATTACACATTCATTTTCAGACTTTGACAAAGTAACTTCAGTCATAAACAAACTCAATCCAGGCCTGAAAAAAGCCCTCCAACAGCAACCAACGCCTCAGGGAATGCATCATTATCATCATCAAAGGAAGATATTGAAGACCCCTTGCAGCCCACAATCCACAAAGGGAATAATAACGTAGGACAGAGTATCTTCAGCCCTTAACAGTCACGAATAATGCCAAGTAAAGACCCCCAAAATGGGGCAGACCTGCTCCTAAGGGCGATTTGGTTCAATAAATCAAATCTCCATCAAATATTGCAAGTTAATACTTGAATTGGGTCGCCCACGTCTGCAGAATTGAATGGAGAAACACCCAGAACTGTCAAGCCAACTTCGATGGGCGTGAAATATGTGAGCAAAACTCAGGCTCCACTCAACGATCCTGCTTTTTTAAGTTCCTCGCTTCCTACTGGCAAAATTTAAACGGGACACGGGGACTAGGAACGCCCCTTAAAGTAATCCCCTTTTGCCTCGGCAACTTCTGCATCTTCACCGGGACTTTTTCATTGGTAGATCTAGGGAAAATGGCCAGTATGTACTAAACGCCTGGCCCCTCGTCAAGACCGGTACCGGCTACGCCCAGCAAAAATCAAACGCATTTTTTAAACAAAGGTGGTAGCCCGCCAAGGCACTTCCCATGCTACTTAAACCTTAATTCCAGGCCTTATATGTGGACCTGTAATGAGTAGCAACCCATTTTGATTTCTTTGTCTTCTAGAAGTGTGAAGTATTACAAAAAGTTGAGGTTAGGCCGAGTGAAGGAGAGAACAAGTTGAAGAGGAGCTTAGAGCATCATTTCCGCCATATTAGAGGTATGTTTTTCATATTTGTTTTGTATTTGCTATTTGTTTTTAATTTTTGCAAGATTTGTTTAAGTTTTTCAACACATAGGAAGGGCATTTAGTGTTTACTTCTTTTTTTTTTTGAACTTGCAGCTCTTTGAAATCAGAAACTTCATAAAATTTAGAAAACAACCATGAGTAGCAGCAGTGATAGTGAAAGTGAGGATATTGAAATCCAAATGCAAGAAAGAACTCAAACGCAAAGAAGTGAAAGAACAAGAAATAGACATAGAGGTAGTGCAACTGCAAACATTGGGGGGTGTTCAGAGAGTGGGAGTGGAGTAGGGTCAGCAAGTTCAAACCCATTTGAATGTCCAATTGAAAGCCTCAAAAAATGGGCAAAAGGCCCATTTAACCCCAAAAAACCTCTACTACAATTTGCAACAAGAGTTGATAAAGATAAGAAAAAAAATTCGGGGGGTAGTAGAGTATGGGAGTGTCATTTGTGCCACAAACAATATAGGGGCAGCTATACGAGAGTTTATTGCCATCTTTTGTGGATTGGTGGTCAAGGGGTGAAAGGGTGTAGAAAAATAACCCAACAACAAAAAATTGAGGCAACTAAATTTCATATGGAGGGGGAGGCATTAAGTAAAGGGGTTTCAGTTGAGAGTTTGCAGCCTAGTACGGGAATGCCTACACCATCACTAGATGTTGCTTCAGCTTCTCACTCTCATGCGGGGGATGATTCTACTAGAGGAAAGAAAAGGAGTATGACTGTTGCTGATATGTTTAATGTTACAGCAAAAGATGGGGCTGATTCCTCTATTGCCAAGTTTTTTTATGCTAATGCCATACCATTTCATGTCTCACGTTCACCATATTTTAAACAAATGTGCAAAGATATTGTAATTGCTGGTCCCTCATATGTTCCACCTGGAGAAACTAAGTTACGCACCACCCTTCTTGATAAAGAGTACTCCAAGGTGAGTATTTTGATGGAGGATATGAGACAAACATGGTTGACAGATGGCTGCTCCATAATCATGGATGGGTGGACCGATATCAAACATCGGCCACTCATCAATCTTATTGTCACTAGTACAGCAGGCTCTTATTTTCTTAGAGTTGTAGATTGTTCAGGCAAAAGGAAGGATGCAACCTTCCAATTTCAGATTTTGAGAGATGCTATAGAGGAGGTTGGAGCCTCTAATGTTGTGCAGGTATGATTTAATTTGATTTTCTTTCGTTCTTATTTTTTATTTTGATTTTCTTCATAGTTATTTAAAATTTTCATTTTGATATCTATATTCTATACTAATCTAGTAATCTCATATCAACTTGATGATATGCCATTGCCAGGTAGTGACCGATTCAGCCCGTGTGTGTAAATTAGCTGGATTGATGGTGGAGAGTGCTTATAAGCACATTTTTTGGACCCCTTGTTGCGTGCATGCATTGAACAATACCTTGAAGGACATTGGGAAGATAGATTGGGTGAAGGCAGTGGTTGCAGAGGCTAGAGAGGTGCAAATGTTCATTTGCAACCATCAGACTTCACTTGCTTTGTTTAGAACATTTTCGAGGAAGGAATTCCTCAAGCCCGTGGAGACTAGATATGCCAGCTACTTCATTTTATTAGAGAGGATGCTTGAGGTCCGAGAGGCTCTACAATTAATGATGGTCAATGCAGAATGGGGTAGATGGCAAGAGTCAAGCACAACGGAGGGAAAAAGGGTGAAACAAAAAATCCTTGATGATGACTGGTGGTCCACAATGAGGTAAGAAAATTGGCATTGCTGATTTTATTATTTATTTGAATTATTAAATTTTATTATTGCTGATTTTCATTTTATTATTTAATATTTATAGGCTAGCAGCTTACCTGATTCTAATTTTTGTAACTTGTTTGCACTTGCAGTTATGTATGCTCCTTCATTCAGCCTCTTGTGCAAGTGATTAGATATGCTGATACTGACTCTCCTAGCCTTGGAGAGATTTATGAGACCTTTGATAGTATGCTTGGACAGGTCAAACAAGCAATTTATAGCAAGGACCCTTCTTTGGCATTTTATGAGGAGCATCTTAGGCCCATTGTGACGCGACGGTGGGACATTATGAACACCCCGCTTCATATGGCAGCCTATGCTCTCAATCCGAAATGGTATGCACCGAGGCCTGGGAGAGTGGCTCCATCTCATGATGAAGAGGTGAAAGAAGGCTTCATGAGGGCCCTTACAAAAATGTATACTTCAGAGGAATCTACCATACTTCGCACACAATGGCTTGCATTTGCCAATCTTCGTGGTCCAACCTTCGGCAAACCAGAGGCGAGGATGGATAGAGCTACATTGGCTCAAACCGACCCTATTGGATGGTGGACGTGGCATGGGAAGGATGCACCAGAGTTGAGATTACTTGCTGTTCGCCTTCTTTCACAGGTTGCCAGTTCCTCTGCTGCAGAGAGGAATTGGTCCACATATAGCTTCATCCAATCAGTCAAGAGGAACTGCCTTACCTCTAGACGATCGGAGAAGTTGGTGGCAGTACACAGTGCTTTGCGCTTACAGGATCGCCAGTCTAGTGAGTATCGTCAGACTCCAGCCTTACGTTGGGATGTTAATCCCGAAGATGCTACGCAGATTGAGGAGGAGGATGCACATGAGGGATTGGTGGGTGTTCCATTGGTTGAGACAGATCCTTCTATTGACATGGACACTGACACTGACTTAGACTCGTGCTCTGATGGCGAGGGCGATGCTGATTTAGACCTACCTTCTGCTGATTAGGGACCATGGACAGCGATATATTTTCTTAGTTTTATGTTTATCATGTCATTTCATAGTTGAGACTTGGAGCCTTTGGGCATTTTGGTTATAATTATCAAACTTTTATATGATATGTATGCACATTTATAATGAAAAGCATTTGAACTTTGTTAATTTGTTTGTCGATTCTCATGTGAAATCTCAATTCAAGTCTAATGATATGTATTAAGCTTATACAATGTCTAGAATGAATGCTTTATCAATGTTATGCTATGAACTTTTGAAATTTCTCTATATTTTTAAAAATTTCCCTATTTTTTTGTCAGCCGTCCCCTAAAAAATGACCCAAAAGTACCCCCGTACCAGAAACTCGTCCCAGCGTACCGGGTACTCCCGTCCCAAATCCGTGGAGCATAGCTTTATTATCTTACATCATAAGTAGTACCTCTCGGCTATATGGTTTTCTAGCAGATGAACCATTACTTGTGCAGCTATGCTCAGTAAATTTGGGGGAGAAACTCATGCAGATAGTTGTTCACAAGACTGCGAAGACAGAAAATTAAATAACTATATGTAAATGTATGCTCCTTTAGATATGGAAAACCATTCTTGTGATTTTTACCATGTCACAATTTCACTATTCCATGCATCTTAAGGACAAAGATATCACGATAGAAATGGCAACACTCATTGTATAGAAGTGAAACTAGGATATGCATCTTCCCAACTGGCCTGCCCCAGTAGGAGAGGTGGAGTACAGGAATTGTGTAGTAAAGTTCTGAGGGAATGGACCTGCAACTAATATCACAAATCCTAGAATTCTGATAAAAGAGAAATCAGCATGAATATTCCAAGGCATATCCATGGGCTTTGGAGGCAGAATTCTGACTTTTGAGTGTTATATTGCTGGCACAATCCCCAAGGAGATTGTTTGGGATCGTATGGCCTGCATACAGAAAATTCTAGAAATTTAAATTTTTGAAAATTCTGTTTTTTTTTTTTAATATTTTTTACAGCTTTCAGACTTTTGGGTCTTTGGCACAATATTCAAGGTAATTTAAACAGTTTCTGACTCTACATATGGACATTAAATCTCTGACTTAATTGGTTTACTAATGAATTTTTATAGGGTAAAAATTTGTAAAATTATATTAATAAAAGCATTTTGATAGTTACAAGAAGGAATGTTTTTCATCAAAATGATGATTTCATGATTCAAAAGAAGGCAGTCAGTAGTAGGAAGGTACAACAAGCAAGAGATCAGCAGCAAAATCAGATTTTCTACAAGAGTTAGAGGCTAATTTGACTTTACATAAAAAAAAAAACAATTATATTTGTTAATTTCTGAAATATAAAGGTTCAGATTGAAGTCTTCAATATTTTGTCAGTCTTAGTTTGTCTTGGTGTTTGATGGTTATTTATAGTAATGGCAATAACAAATTTGAATAACCATATAGTATGAGAGTCCCAAAAAGTTTAATAGTAAAATATTTATGTTTGTAAAAACAGGATGATGAGCCTATTTGTGTGCAGGAAGATGGATGGGACTATCAATAAGGAATTGCCCGAAAATCAAGCAGAAGAGACTGCATCTAATCAAGAAAATGACTTTGTTCCAAAGAATAGGGAGGATCTGATGTTGTTCACTATATCTATTATTCATGAATTGTTTGTTTGAGTACCAAGTTTTGTATATGGTGCAGAGGAATGGAAGAAACTGAAAAGTACAAGAATTTTTACATTACAGGGGAATGTTAAGGGATCTAATGTTTTCACTTAAAATGGAAGAAGGGGGCTCTTCAGCAAAATTTCTTGTAGTTTAAAGCATAGAGGATCAACAGGCTTCCATCAACCAAAAAGTAGACGACAAAGAATTGTAATAATTAGTCTTTGAAGCTTCCCTCCTTTATGTAATACATTTGTTGAAATTTTCAATCATACTACAACAGAAGATTAACATTTATTTTGACAAATTGTATTGTAAACTATTACATAAGGTAGTTGGAATAAGCAGTTTGGTACAAGAGAGGAGTCTCAAAGAGTGCTTTGTTGGCAAATTGAAAAGGAAAGAAGCACTATCAATAATTGTCTAAATCCTTCAGCCACTTTAGATAATAATACTTCTAGATTCAATAGCAAGTGTTATTTTTGTAGAAATAAGTCATACAAAGAAATTTTGTAGGAAGAATTTGGCATAATTAGGGAAAACAAGGAAAGAAATAAAAACTAATTTGCTAGATAATGTGTGTACCTTACTGGTTTCCCAATGTCATTACTTAGGAAGGAATATATGATTCTATGATTCAATTGCTAGTAGGCATATGACTAATTGGCATGATTAATTGGTGAATTTTATTGATGACTATAAGGTCAGAAATTCCTATTTATCTTCACCTTACGTTTCTGCACTCATTTTAGTGACAACTCCCATAATGGTATTTTAGGGCCATTTTCCATGATTATCAACCTTCTACCCACTTCTGGACTGATTTGCTCACTTCTATGTCATTCTAAAAGTCTTGGGCCTAAATTCAAAAGTGGACATAAATGCACCAAAACACTATGGCTCCAGGACACAAGTCATCTAGACACTAAGGTCAAAATTAACTCTATTTGACTTCGCCTTTCAAGTCTCAAAAGTCCTAATCCTCCTTCCCATTAATCTTGCTTCAAATGTTCGAGTTGAACCAAGTCCAACATAAAAACCTCACTTCTTCATTGTGAACATATAACTTGCATCTCTCCCTTATTGAAAAGAGCTCTTGCACTAAACTTTCTTCTACAATTCCATTTCTTGACTACATACTCTCCACATTCCCCAATTTCATATCTATCCTTCATCCCTCCATCTCCTACTTTTCTCCATACACATTCACACACCATAAGGCATTGTTCAACCTCCCAAGGTTTCAACAATTTTACTTCACTAGAGACGTCAACTAATTGTAAAAAGATCACCAGTCCTCATGAAGCCACTAAAAAGTTAAGAGTGTCCTATCCCTAGCATCTATCCACCCATTAGATAAAATGCTTTTGCCATTGCTTTTCCAAACTTGTTATTGTTCCTTTACTATAGCTTCTATGCGTTTTGGACCTCATCCTCCAATAATAGGCCACTCAAGTCATACTTCTTAGGGCCTTGAACTATGTACCTACCACATTCAAGGCAATAACAACTAGTTTCAATGACGACTTAAAGCAACTTTAAACAAAATGCTATTGTAGTACCAAAATTTGGCACATGCCAACTTTGACTCATGATGTAATTCCCTATTCAACACGATACCTTCCAACGAAGGTTGCACTCCAAGAGTGTTACAAGGAATAAAAAAGTTGGAACTGTGGTTTCCTACACTGCCTAATCCTCATATTCATGGCCCAATGGAAGAAGGCCCCTCCATATCTCCCTCAATGTATGACTCTGTAGAACTGTGAAATATGGGTCAGATTCCCATCGCCTCTGCTAGCCTCTTTTTCTTTGGTTTTTTTGCTCAAATTCTACAAAGAGAGATTTCACCTTACTCTGAACCTCCAAACTTTCTTCATTGCATGGTTATACATCTCGGAAATGGGTCCATACAATGTAATATTTCAAACAATTTATACCTCCTCTCATATCCTAAGTGCAATTGTTGCAAATAACCATTACTTTCTCTGGCCCTTCTATCCCATACTTCCAACAAGGATCCTTAGACTTGCCAATTTTGTTATTTGTAGTCATGGATGCCATATTCTTTTCAAGAAAATGGAAACAAAGCCTAGCAAAACGGAAATAATATAAAACAACAATTAATACCATAGTTTTAAAAACTCATCATTAACAAGCTATATAGCTCATGGCAGACATCAAAATTTTAAAAAATACATCAAAGTTTTAAACAATTATAGGTGAAAAAAAATTTAAATCATAAGTTTGAACTTGCATTACTTTATTTCCCATCTTTTAGTCTATCACTTAGTATTATGAAGGATGGCAACTTGTAATATCCCAACCAAATTTGTATGCGATTTTCCTTCAGTTTTACGACTACATGTGAATGGGCATTTCATCGAACGGTTGGCCAATACTCTTCTCTGAGTTTGTTATCAGCAATTTTTGCAAATGTTTACATCATACACTCATTTAATGGAGGTGTCCACAATGTATGCTGAGGAATATATTTCTCTTCCAAGTTCAGATAATAGTAATTTCCAAACATATAACATTGTAGGTAATAAATGCCACCAAGAAATAAGTTACAGATAAAGGTTGCAGTGAACAGCAGGAACAATTAAATATTTATTAAATAGAAAATACAGTAATATTATTATATTCTGACCTTTGGATTTTCATCAGCTATTTTACTTGCATGGCACACTCCCTTTATGCTACGTCCAACATACATCCATATTGACTTCAGTGCTTCCTTATGTGCCTTGTTTGAATCGATAGGCACTTCTTTGACTGTCCCGTCACCTCAAAAGGGGGCCCCACTTCCCACATAAGTTGCAACAAGGATATGCGGCTATTTGATTAAGCCGCGACTTCCCAAGTCAAAGTAGCAAGGCATAGAAGTAGCGGCTGGAACAAATAACGAGTCTGGAGTAAGTTGCGTTTCATCACCAAGGGCTGCAATAGTGTATTAAAGCCATTCGAGCCTTTTGGTATATAAATAGATTCCCTTCAACAGCATCAAATAATAAATAATAATCTTCCTCAATCTTAAAACTGCTACGGCTAGAACTGTCCTTATACAATACTCAATCATTTATTTAAGATATTCTTCCTGTATGCGCAATCCATCCAACTCTAGAATTTATCATAAACCCCTGAAATTTGTCTTCCTAGAAGACTTCACAAATTTCCCAAATCATGCAATCGATCATTGAATCCCTATTCTGAATCCTGAGAGAATCCACCCTTCAATGGAATTGAGTTTTCGTTCAATCCATCCTGAAACTTAGGGTTTTTGTTCAGAAAGCCAAGCTCTCCCAAAATTCCCAAATTCTTCAAAGAATTGATGACAATGAATCCCATTTCACTCCTCCTTATATTGCACTACCTTTAATTTTTAATATTAAAATATTTTACTCCATTAAGTAACTTTATTTAATATTTTCTCCATCCATTTAATAAAGCCACTTTAATAATAAATTAATTAATTAGATATAAATGTCCAAATTATTAATTCAGGACAAATTAATATTTAATTAATTGAATTAATGTTCATGGTGGCTAGTTGGAAATTGAGGACATTACACAACTACTATTAAAAGAGTGGGATAGATTGAGAGCAAGATTTGTGAATAATCAACAAATGGAGGAATGGAGTAATGATGATACAAAGAGCTTATCTTATGCTATGATCATTTGAAGTCCATGTACATGAAATTCTACGTAGACTTACAAAGCTTGAAAGTCCAAAATCGTACACAGTACAGAACCATAGAAATCCAAACACAATCCTAAAATCCCTTTGTAGCAATCTAAAATTGTGCCCTAGTCATTTGTTGAAGGGTTAGTTCACAAAAGGAGTAAAAAAAATCTATGTTCCAAAGTGTTTTAGGGATAGGATGTGGTGATGGTAGTCCAAGGGCCATTTTTTGGGGATGGTGGGTTGGCAACAATATATATGAACTTATATATATATAAGAGAGAGAGATACTTCTACAAGTATCAAAGCAACCTTAAGTTATAACTTTATACCAGTTGTATAACTAGCAATAACAATAGTATAATAGTACATATAGAGGGGATATACTCAAATTCAATCATGACAACAGTATAACAACAATAAAATTTGATCATAACAGTAGTATACCAGTAGTATTTCAGCAGTATAGTAATAGTTCAATGATGACAATAGAATACCAATAGTATATTATATAACACTATTTTCTTGTTTAAATCTTAAAGTTTAGAAATTAAAATTAAAATTCAAGTCTCAAAAGTCAAACTTCAAAATACTACGCTTCATTTGGGCTATCAAAATCAAAAGATTCAAAGTTCATGTCACTCTTTGGCTGAAGTTGTGGTTCGTCCAATGGAATCCCGACCAATCTCGATTGCACCTCCTCATCAATCTGCCTAACATCTTCAGGGTCAACATCACAACGTGCTACTGGAGTCCGTCAATACTTAGTAGTCTATCGATCCTAAAGTCTCAAGGAACTTTGAACTACAACTAGCTTTTCTTCCCATTTAGGGGTAAGCCTATTCTTCTTGATGGAGTGGATGAAACCATAGGTGGACCGATTCCTCTTTGCAGTAGAGGAACTAGCAATCTGTAAGAGTAGACGAATAGTAAGTTGTTTCAACTTTGGTGTGTCCTTCCCATGAAATTTCCACCATCCAATGGGGATTTTTTGTGCAATAATGGCTCTATCCATCCTAGCCTCTAGTTTGTTGAATGCAAGACCTTGAAGATTGGAAAATTGAAGCCACTACTCTCTAAGTATGGTTGCCTCCTCATTGCTATACATCTTATGAAGGCCTTCAGGAACCCCTCCATTATGTCATAATCTTCAAAAGGAAGAATTTGGTGCCACCAAACTTGCACTTTATCCCCAAGCTTTCCACTACCAAGAGAGGGAGCTACCACCAAAGAGGAACTAGACCCTCCCAAAAGCATCCCCAAGCTCAACAGCAAGGCAATATCCTTCCTAGCCACATCCCAACAAGGCTCCCTAACACACCATTGCTCCCAACTACACCAATATTGCCACCAACAACCATGAGATTCTCATGACAGGGCAAAGTCACATCACCCAAGAATGGTTCTTGGTTGCAACAAGAGAGTCAGCCATAAGGGAGAGAAAGCCCCTCCACAACCCCAATGCATAGCTACTCTTTGAATCTCTTGCAAAATCCTCCATCGAATCAAACTTAATGGCCACAAGAGAGGCAGGCCTCTTTGAAGCTCCTTGCACCAAGGTGGTAGGGCACTTGGACACAATAGGGAAGAGGACGAAATCCCTACGTGGAGTCTCCTTTGAAACAAAAGACTCATAAAAATTCCTCAAAATAGGACTTGATGGGCTGATGGTTGTTTGATGCTCTTCCACAAGTTGTTGAGCCTCCAACTATAAATCCCACAAGCTTTCATCCTCATCCTCTAAAACACAACCATGGTGCCAATCATCTTCTTCATCACCATCTAAATCGTCCTTGTCGTCATCCTTGCCATTGCCTAAAACATCCTACAACCTCCCGCCTCTTCATTGTTCAAAATTCTTCCCACTCCTGCTCACCATCACTTGGGTCTTCTGATTATAGCTGAATGTTTGACGAAATTTTTGTTACCTATTAGTCAAATCACTAGTTTTGGGACACTTGGAGGTTGTATTTTTTATGATAAAATTCTTGCATAAGAAGACTAGTGGTAAAGTCCTTGTTGAAGAAAGTAGAGAGAATTATTTACAAACTTGAAGCCACTAAAATGTCCCAAGTTTATGTCTTGGCTACATCTAAGTAAAAATATGAAGTTTGGCACCAAACAAAAGGATACTTCAAGGAAATCTCTCTCTTCGTTACTGTTGCCCAATTTTCACCCTCGGGCTCAATCAAGCAGGATAACTCATGTGACAAATGTTCGAGAGGGCCAAATGGAGCATTCGCGACAAGGGAAAAATCATGCATCTGATGCTAGGTCATAGGGGGCTCAGTTGGAAAGCTTGCCTTGGTCAAGTTCGGCATGAAAATCCTCTAAGGAGAGAGTCGCCAAGACCTTCCAGATGTCTCACCGACTAGAAGGGACCTCGCTGAATGAAGGCATCATCACCATAAGGTCTGGCCGACAGAATGTGGTCTTGCCGAAAAGAAGGAATCGGCCCTCGGCGAAATAGAATCGTTTCGGGATAATGTCTCGGCGACTTATAAGGGTATTGGCGAAAAGGGACGTCATCGGGTGAGGTTTCGCTACAACTATGGTGGCTTCAGTGTAACGTCTCACCGATAGGGAGAGTTTCATCGAAGCGTATGAAGGTCTCGGCGAAGCAGCTATCGTCGGCCAGATGTCTCGCCGATCCGGGATAAGTCTCACCGAAAGGATGCCTTCGGCGTATGTAAGCGGGCTTCGCTAGGAGGTCTTACCGAAGATGAAGGTCTCACCGATAGTCATTCATGAAGTGGCGTCGACAAAGGAGGCAAGCTTCAATGTGAGGTCTAGCCGACAACGTAGTGTCTCATCGACAAGTGAAGTCTTGCCGGAGGGGTGATACTTTCAATATAAGGTTGTGCCTTCAGGGGGATGTCTCAGCGAATTGAGGATGTCTTGGCAAAAGAAATGTTTTGGCGGTGAGGTCCTAGCGACTAACAAAGGTCTCGCCGAAGTGGATTGGCTTCGGTATAGTGTTGCAAATTCAATGAGAAGTCTTCCCGATCGATGGGAGTTACGCCGAAAGAAATGTTGCGCTCGGGGAAAGGAGCTGAGTTCGCTATGAGGTCTCATCGACCAAGGAATGTCTCCCCGACTGAAGAGATAACAAAGGTCTCACCAAGAGGAATGGATATTGGCGTAATGTCTCACCGACGACTTAGTGTCTCACCAAAGATGAAGGGGTCGGAGAGAATGGGGGTGCTCGGAAAAAGGTCTGGCCAAGTGATGAAGGTTTTGCCAACAAAAGGTGCCCTTGGTATAATATTTAGAGTTCGGGGAGAAGTCTCCCCGACCCGATAAGTCTCACCGACCATTGAGCACAGGAGGATGGGCCCTCACCAAAACAGGATGAATTCGGCAAGATGTCTCCCCAACTTATAAAAAATCTTCTCCAACAATGAGATGAGTTCGCCGAGGGATATTGCCTTCGGCAAAGGGTCTTCCCGAGAGCGATTGTCTTGGCGACCACAGAGGCGATATCGGTATGACTTTTGGGCTCGCTATGAACTCTCATCGACTATTTCAAGCTATGCCGATAATCGCAAGAAGGTATAATCGCATCGGGGAGACACGATTAGTGTCTCACCAACATGAGATTCCGCAAAAAGAGCTTTTGACCGCCTAAAGAATCTATGTGGCATCTGATCAACCAATCGGAGGGAGCTAAAGGCGAGCCGTGGCAGTCTGACCAGGGAGAAGAAGATTAACAGAATGAAAAGCAACGTGTATCTGTTCGGAGCTCAGGAGCATTCACAGCAGCTCGTCAGGGAGGTTCGAAGATCGACACGAGGACCAGAAGTGAATGCAGTAGCTACAAAAGATCTGATGGCTTCTCTCGGGAGCAACTCTTCACCGACATGGACAACATGGACACATGTGAATGCGGCATTAATTTCAGGCAAAAGATCTAAGGAGATTTTTATCCCGAAGGGAGATATTTTTGTAAGCCCTAGGGGGCCGATATTTTTGATATATGAGGCATTTTTTGCCTCTCGGTAGATAGTTCGAATTATGCATTCCGGAGAGTTAGTGATTTTTCTGAAAATCCTTTCTCAGCTGATGTATGTTTTGTAACTCAACTGGAATCTGGAATAAAACACAGAGTTTACCTTGGAAGCCAGTGTTAATGTTTGTATTACTCTCATTTCTTTATTTTTAGGTTATGCAAGTTTTTCAACTATGTTTTTCTAAATTTGTATTCATATCTTAAAGCTGTGAAATTCATCTTTCCTTCTTAAGATATGTATGTAGATCAAACCTTTTAAGAATGATGCATAAGTCTAAAGGGGTTATGTCGAGTAAGTGAAATAGTAACCATTAGCTTTCCAGTGTATGATCACCTTGTTTTCATTTCATAATTTCTTATAAATTCGGTGTATCACCTTAGTTTTTAGTTCCATTCATATGTACTCCTCCCTTTCCTTACAAGAACAGTAGTTAGGTGACACCAAAGGAAGCCGGCCTTTTCCAGAGGTTGACCTCAGTTTGCAAGTGACCCACACCTTATGAGGTCTTCCCATGTTGCACTAGATTGTTGAGGTTTACATTCAACAGGGTGCAAAATCCAGGTGACAACAGTTACAAGAAAATATTATGGTTGTTAGGTTGCCTTCATTTCAAGTTAAGAAATTGTTATGTTCAACCTATTTTGAGGGAATATAGGGCAAGAAAACATTCACAACAGAAATGGCATGGTTATTTATGGTAATTGATGAATGTGAATAACCAGATGGCATCACACTTCAATTTAATCTATCTCCCTTTGCTATAAGAAAATAATATGGTTGCTAGCTTGTGTCCATTTCAAATTAAGAAATAGGCATGTCCAACCTATTTAGAGGGAAAAGAGAGCATATCCAAAGGAAATGGCATGGATGGCCATGTTGGCAAATGGTCAGCGCTCCCCTTGGGATTCGTTACATGGACTAATCACCTCCCATGGATCCATTAACTCTAGTGGTTGTATCGGGCATTAACAGGTTGACCTTTTGGTGCAACGACAACCGTGGGGCCAACAATTGGTATCACAGCCAAAGGTGTTGGGTTCAAATCCCCTTGGCTTGCGCTGAGGGGGAGATTGTTGGCAAATGGTCAGCGCTCCACTCAGGATTCGTGAAATGGACTAACCGCCTCCCGCGGATCTGTTAACTTTGGCTGTTGTATCAGGTATTAACAGGTCGACCTTTGGTGCAACAACAACTGTGGGGCCAACAAGCCGCTTGTTATCTTGAATTGTTGCATGCAAATTGTTGTACCCCAAAATTAAAATTTTTGTGACACTTAGATATTTTGAAGAAATGAGTAAAAGTCATGTTAAATCAGTCAAAAAGGTCAAAATTTGGGTGTGCACGTCTTGCATGAGGGGTCAAAACACAAAATTTTCAATTTCTGACGATCTAGGTCTGCTCAGAGCAGCTTAACCTACAATACCCAGATCTCAGTTTTTCATCCCTAAATTTTAGGAAAACTGCTATTTTTAGAAATTTTCTAAAATTAGTAACGTTTTCTGGGTTTTTTTGGGTTTCTTTAGAAATGGTTACTGGCAAAACTTTCTAAAAATAGAAAGTTGGTCCGTCAGGTTCCAAACTGATTTTGATTATTAAAATAATACCAGACAGTCGGTGCAATCGTAATCTAAAAGACTGGGCTTTGCCCCATCGGTCTATTCTACTTTTTCAAAAGTATACCAGGAACTCTGAGGTCATTAATGGAGGTCAGTCAGCTGCCAGGCGTCAGATTTAGCATTCAGAGCTTTCAACAGAAGGTGAGATGATAAACCAGCACAGAGAACGAAGAGGAAGTTGAAAAATGATAAAATTTTCTAACACTAGTGACTTTGGGCGCCCCAGGTGAAGAAAGGCGCCCATCTTTTTAGGGCATCAAATGTCAAAATTAGGGTTTGTGTCTCCAGTCAAACTTGCTCAGTTCTCTGTCAGCTCTGCAATGAATTCAATGGCGCAGTCATCAAGCAATCCAATCATCCAGAATTCAAAGCTGAACAGGGAGATTCCAAACTGATGTCAGGAGAAAATGTGAAATTTATCAAAAATTGACCAAGTGTTGATGAAGTGGGCGCCCCTAGTGAAGAAGGGCGCCCAGCTTTTGGGATGGGCAAATCTAGCAATTAGGGTTTGTCAGAGTGCTCAGTCTCTTCAGCTTTCGATCAGCTTCGACATGCCTGCCTTCGTCAGATCATCCGACTGTCCAATCTCCAGCAGATTCAAATCAAAGTCGAAGGTACAAAACGAAGGTTTCAAGCTCTGAAGGAAGTCAAAGATAAAAATGGCTAAGTCTGGCAAGATTGGGCGCCCCTGGTGAAGAAGGGCGCCCAAATTTTTAGGGTATCAAACAAAGGAATTGGCAGACGAAGCTCTAACGTGATCTCTTCGCAATCAATCCAGCTTTCCAACGAGATATCCAGCACGTTGATCAGAGGTCACAGTCACCGAATATGAAGCACCGAACAGAGGGTCTGACGAGGGCTAAGAACCAAGATTCAGAAGCAAACACAAAAAGGTGGAAAATAAGCTAAGTCTTGTGAACATGGGCGCCCCCAGCCAAAATGGGCGCCCAAACTTTTGAGGGCATAAAATTCATTGTTTGGCAAAATCTCTTCCAGAAGACCCCTCCTTATTCTTCGTCAACTCCGCGATGAGCATAACCATCAGTCAATCCGACGCCCAAAGATCCAAATTCGACAAGATCATCTGTAGAAGAGTTAATGAAGAAATTTGAAGATCATGAAAATGGCTAACTCTGGGTAAAAATGGGCGCCCCTGGAAGGAAAAGGCTCCCATGAATTCGGAGGTCAAGATGAAGTCTTTCGCCAAAGGTCCCTCCAAAACATCTTTCTCAAAATCAGTCAGGCTCCGCCGTGAAACCTTCAGCTCGCCTGTCGGATCAATCTACAAACTGGAAATCAGAGGCAAAGTTGGAGGTCAAAATGAAGAAAAGTTGAAAATGTCAAAATTTTGGCTAACACTGGGTGAAGTAGGCGCCCCTGGTGAAGAAGGGCGCCCAACTTTTCATGCCTTAGAAGGTTTTTCAAGATTTTCAAAATTTTCAAAATCACAAGGAAAAAGAGGTGTCCAAGTTCAATGAAGCTGAGGTTTAGGGTTTTGAAAAAATAAAAGCAAAAGAAAGCAAAGCAAAACAAAACCCTAAGTCTATTTAATAATTCCCTTCATGTTATTACTTAATATTTCGCGTGTAGCATCCAGAGGAGAAAGTTGGAGCAGCAAGTTTGAAGAATTTTTGTGACTAAGAACTATAGTTGCTAGTTTTGCATCAGATTTTCTTAAATCAGCAATCATAAACCCTGCTTTTTCAAGCTTTGTCATCCGTAAGATCAATTTTTCAAGGAGAAGGCTGTGGCATTCCATTTTTCACCATCTAGGTCTTCTTGTCTCAATCTTTGAAGAATTTTTCAAGAACTTACCGTTGCAGTAAGTGTTTTATTTTGCATGTCAAGAAAAACCTCCCAATGTATCTGGGCCGTCCATCCGGGTCCTTTCCAATCGCCTTCTAAAGAAAACCTATATCACGCCTTTTCAAGAAAATTTCAAATCCTAGGGTTGGTTGCTTTTCTCGGGACAACCATCGGTTTTGCAAATCTAATCAACTGGTCCATTTCTAATCTTGTTCAACAAAACCCGTGTGCCTTTTTGGAAAAAAATTGAAGAAATTAGGGTTTGTCGCTTTTCTCAAGGAAAATTAAAAATTTTCAAAATCTGGATGATCCGATTGTCTTGCATCTAAATTCGAAAGCAAACCCATATCCTTTAAAAATTTCTCAAAAATTTGTTTGTTGGAACACAAAAATCAGCATTCTAAAAATAGAAATCGCTCAAAACTTGTCAGAACTAGGGCGAGTTTACAGTCATTCTTCAAGTTTTCCGAAATGGAGTACACTCCCAACGTTTTCAAGACTCAATCAGCTCTTTATCATGATTACATCAAAACCGCTGAGACAGATTTGCATCATATCAAGCCGGTGTTTGATCTACACGCCTTTGAGAGAGCGGGCAACACCTCAATCAAGAACCTAGGACATTCTGGACTCCTCGCAGCAGCATCAATTCCTATATCAGTTCAGAGCCTTGAGTTCGTAATCGCCTGCATTAAGCATTACAACCCGGCTACTAGGGAGATCCAACCACCGATGGAAGATTAATTTGTGCCTAAAGCCCCGACATGATCGAGAGTGTTTTTCCATTCCCCATGGCCCGAAAAGCTTACTATCTCAAAGGGCGAATGTGAGAGGATATGGGAGATGCATAAGGAAAAATACAACAAGAAGATTGTACTAAAGTGAATGAAAGAAAAACATAAGACTTTGCCAAGTCACACTTTCATGATGTCAGCAAAGTTTGAAAAGGCGGACAATGAGGGGTCAAAGATTTCCTGAGATCTATTGCAGATGCTGAAGATATTCTTGAAAAGCGGTGTTTTGCTGTTGATGGCATAGATGCACCGAACCGGGACACAATCTCTAACTTCCTAGCAGATGTGATCGAGCTTTAAAGCAGCTTTCTTCCAGAAGCTTTCTTTCCTGCTTTCTTTCTATTCTTGGAATAAACCTTATCCATTCTTTGAGGATAGAAAGAGGATAAAATGTAATAGTTGGCGTTTCCCGCTTTTTCTGCTTTCTAGGGCTTTAGATGTTATCTTCTTTCTAGATTTAGTAATAAAGCTTGCTTACTGAGCAAGCCCTAGATTGTGAAAGCAAGGAGATTTTAGGGTTCCCTACTCCTCTGCTTCTCTATAAATAAGAGCCTTTGCTCATTAGTTTTTTTAACCGTGCGAGTGATAACAAAACGCTGAGCCTATTGTGCCTTCTATTTGTTATTCGAGTATTGTTCAATTGTGTTGTGATAAGCAAATTGTTGAGCCTCTTTAGCCAACAAGGAGTTAGTGTGATTGCTGTTTTCTATTGTGTAAGAGCAAGATTGCAAGCCTCTTTAGCTGTAATTTCTTGTTGCAGGCATGTTAGAAGTGAGCTTTGTTCCAAAGATTTGAGTAATAAAATCATGAGCCTCTTTTTCCTTGTCCAAAATCTCAGATTTCCGTTATCTATGTTCTACTTTTATGATATTTATTTCAACTTACAGTGAAGTGTGTAGGTGTTCGTTGAGAGAGAGATTATTGAAGTATTTCTGTCAGAAAATCTACCTTGTTAATTTCTAGCTTCTCTTGCTCTGCTATTACTTGAGAAGCCAGAAACGTCTTTAGTTTAAGTTAGTCGTAGTTGAAGTTTTAAAACAGAAAATCTCAGCTGCTGCGTTTGTGTTTAATAAACCTTGTGCTCTAAGTTGATCAAAAAGATAGGCAACTTAGTTTTAGTTTACTTTCTTTCAACACCATCAGCAAGAGGGAGCTTCCCCTCCTAATTTGAAGAGCAGTTTATCTGTGCATAGCTATCCGTTTCAAATACGCATTCCAGAGGTGCGAATTTAAACGCCAACACAAATGTTTGCAGCCCAATGAAGGTAAGAACATTTTGTAGTTCAATGAAAGTAAAATCATTGTCTAGTATTCTACACTTTCTAGTTTTTGTTGTCAAATGCAAGAGTGAGGTGTTTGAGAAATTCAAGCAAATTTAAGTTTGTTATAGAGGTTCGATCTAATTTGAAAATTAAGTTTCCATGTACTGATAATGACAGTGAGTTTTGTAGAAAAGTACTTGTTGAGTTTTGTGCAAAAAAAATGCACAATCAATTTCCTACCCCTTATATGCTGCAACAAAGTGGAATTGTGGAGTGGAGGACTTGAGTGTTGATGAAAATAACTCAATGCATAGTAAGCATTAAGAATATGTCTATGAAGTTTTAGGCAGAAGCAATAAACACTTATTTATATTCTCAATAGTAGCACATCCAAAGTGTTAAAGATCACACAAGAGTTAGGGTCAAGCAAGAAACCAAAGGTACATTTCTGTATAATCTTGGATTATATTACATGTGTCCATGTTGCAAATCAAGTTAGCAGTAAATTGGATTGGAAGTTCAAAAAAATCATTTTTATTGGCTCTAGTAAGCAATCAAAAGTGTTTAGATTGATGGATATGTCTACTAGAAAGGTAACTATCAGTATGTTGATATTTATACTGGTGATAATCTTTTCAAATCTGACATTCAGTCAAAACAAACAGTAAAATTAGATTATATATTGCATCCTGATGACATGGTTTGGATGGTACTTAGAATGTGTATGGGATTCAAAATGTTCTTGGGGCTGATATAGGGAATGAAATTCCAACTGAAGAGAACTAATTTGCCACCTTGACAAGTTGATAATGGCATTGTTTTAGATTTGATCAAACATGAATCAAATGAGCAAGTTGCAGCAATATGGAGGTCATTCTACTTCAAGGAATATAAAGCAGATCCGGGTTGGACATATTGAATGTTGCTTGAAGACCAGAAATAAATGTTAGAAAGTTATATGAGCATGTTGCATTTGATGCTAGTGATGATTCTGAATTTGTTGCTTCTAGTGCCGGAAAGTCTTTGTCATATAAGGAAGCATAAGGAAAATCATGGAAGCAGCCATGAAGAATGAGCATGATGCTTTGATGTGGAACAAATCTTAGGTTCTTGTAAATGGTTTTATAAAACCAAATAAATGATAGATGGTTCACAAGAGAAACATAAAGATAAGCAAGAAGACAGACTATGAGGAGACATGTTTGCATAAAAGTAAGATGAAAAATCAAGTTAGTGACTGCAATTGCATCTCAATTTTGTTGGAACATGATTCAAATGGATACGGAAAGTGCCTTTTTGAACAGCAACTAAATGGGAGTGTAAATGAGTCAACCTGAAATTTTGTGGTTGCTGGCAACAAAAATCTTGTGCACAGGATGGTGAAAGTGCTATATGAGATGAATCAAGTGCCAAAAGAATGGTACATCAAATTAATAATTTATAATTAATTTCAGGTTCCAGAGGAATCCTTATCATACCAATCTTTTTATGTAAGTTTGGGGGACAATATAACCATTCTTATTGTTTATTGGCTGACTTAATCATCACATGAAGCAAGACCAGCAATATGAATAAGGTAAATCAAATCCTCATTCTACTTTTGACATAACAGATTAGATCCAATGCATTGTTGTTTAGGGCTTGAATCCTTACAAACGGATGGAGGTGCTCTTACTTTACAATGAAAGTACACAAGAGGACTACTTGAGAAATTCAAAATGGTAGGCAAATTGTAAGCCTATGGTGATCCCTATGAAGGCTAATTTAAAATTAATAACTTCAATTGATTCTATTCAAAAGTTCAACATATTACTTGATACAAAATTGGTAGGTAGCCTAATGTATTTTTCTTCCACTAGGCTTGATATTTCTGTTGTTATTGGCTATGTTAATAGGTTTTTTAGTAAATCCAATGCTGATCATTGGAAAGCAGCAAAGAGGATCTTGAGGTATATCAAAGGAAAATTTTATTTTGGGATTTGGTTTGGTGGTTCTTATAATTTTCAGTTAGCTCAAATGATGACAGAAAGCCAAATATATGATATATTTTAAGTTTTGGAATAGGTATGATTGTTTTGGCTGCTTGTGATTCCATTTCGCTAAGGAGGATATTGGCTGATTTACATTCACATTAGGCACAAACTATAGGCATATTTTCTGATAATTAGGGTATGCTCAAACTCCAATTTTTCATCCACCTACCAAGCAAATGGAGGTTCATTTCGATTTTCTTCATTTGCAGGTTGAGAAAGGTTTTATCAAGTTGATATATTGTCCACCTCAAAAGTAAGCAACATAAACAACCTCTTTGTATTGAAAAGTTCATCAAGTTCAAGGATAAACTTTTCATGTTTTCACTTTTTCCTTTTTCTTGATCAGTAAATTGAGGTCTTGGGGACCACTCCCATTTATATTAAAATCAAAAAGGAAAATTTAGAAAAAAAATTCCTTTTTAGGAAGGCACAACTCCTATAAACCTTGTATAGAGGGTTACAATACACAAGATTCTTCTATCTTATCAAGGTCACATTATAAGCAAAAAGGCCCAGAAGTATTCTACATCTGCCAACTAGACAAATCTATTGTGGATTACAAACACCAAAAATTAGCCATCCTTTGACAAACAATCTTCCTGTGAGGTGGTATCCTTTTCTAGAGAAAAATCCTAGTTTGCTTCACCTACGACCATGATCCCCATCACACATTTTAGGAAGTTGATTGCCTTCACTACCCTTAGCTTCGACATTGTTCATTCATTGCATTGGTGGTGATTATGAATGGTAGCTACAGTCTCACTACCACTCTTGCATTCATCAACAAAGTTTGATTGTGAGGTGGAAATATAGTTACTAGTACTGTGTCCATGCTCACAAGATCCAAGCCACCCAACGATTGCCTTTTGATTAGACTTGAAGCCAATGCTCAAATGATTTCCCTCTTTTCATCTAAATCAGGAAAAATATTGATAAACATCAAGGCAACGCCAAAATTAACCTTGTATCTATGACCCAAAATCATAATTTTTTTGTCCAACACTCACTAAAACACTTGAATCACTATCCTTACCTTTGTCTTGAAAACTATTTTGAGGGAGTACTCAAAAATACCTCCCAAAAAATCCATTTTCCATCGCTTTGAGATGAGGTGAACATTGGTATCCATAAGCACTCCAATTGGGACAATTAGAGAAAATTGATTGTTTGTTGTCACTTAAACCACAAATAAGTAGTTGATCACTCGTGCCTACTCATTAATGATTCGGCATTCCCTAGTACGTGATATCTCATCATTTGTTAATATTGCTTTGGATCCTTAAAAATCCTCTTTAAACTACTTCCTTTGATAATATTTCTTAGAATATATTACCCTGCTATTGAAGACAGCTATGTGAAAGAATGAATGTGCAAAGGGTCTATGTGAGTGTGATTCTCCTATCAATACTTCACTTTTTGATGGTTTTTCCTATGAATAAAAGGTTTGCCTCTGCTTTTCCTATCAATACTAACGAAGAATGGCAAGGGCCATGGAGGGGTAACAATCTTGGTTAGGAAAGAATTTGAACGAATCATAAAGATAGAAAAGAAAAACCCAAATAACCTATACATATGGGTGAAGATAACAGATGGGGAATCTTTGATTTGGATCGTAGCTTGTTATTTCACTCCTTATGGCTCTAAAGTGTACAAGAAAAGGAATCTAGATAGAGAAGACCCTTATGAAGCACTAAGAATTGACATAGCAAAATATTGTGCTACTGGCAAGATTATCCTGCTTGGAGATTTCAATGCAAGGACGGCAAATAACCAAGCTTTTTGTTTTGGAAAGGAAGAGGGGCAAAATAGCAATCCTTTGTGGTAGGAAGAAGAAAATCAAAGTTGGCAAAGGGTATCTCAAGACTCAAAAGGTGGTACTTCGTCTTTTGGTGTAAATCTGTTGGGGTTTTGCTGCCTCCACAACTTAATCCTTTGTAACAGCATAAGCACTTTGTCGAGCTTGGGGGATTTCACATGTCATACCCACAATGGGCAGAGCGGGGTAGACTATGTCATTGGTTCACAAAGTATTATACCAAGGATAAAAGAGTTGGAAATAGGGAGCTGCCCTATAGAATTGAAATCTGATCATAGCCCTATTTATATAAAGCTTAGTATGAAAGAGACTGTCTAGCAAAAAGCTAGTACACAGCCATGCAAAGGGGGTGGCCTTCAAGAAAAAATTCTTCTAACAAGCGAGAATCAAAACATATTTAAAAAAATATTTGAAAAACAGTTAAAGGAAATAAAAAATGTTGGCAGCCCCACTAGAAATCAAAGCATAATAATAAACAACAAGCTGATGGCAATCATTCACAAGACTCTCATAGCATGCAAGAGGGCTAAGGGTAGAAGAGACCCCAAAAATAGCTTTCCGGAAAACCCATGGTACGATGAAGAGTGTAAGGTGGCTAAAAGGAGATTGAAAATACCTGGCAGCGAACAAGCAAATAAAAAGTTGTATGAAAAATTAGTAAGATCTAAAAAAGAAGAATATATGATAGTAAGGAGGGAGCTAATCTCTCTTGGAAAGCACAATCCGAAGGGTTTTTGGAGAGAATTGTAGTAGGCTAGGGGTACTATGGAAAATAGCATCACGGACATTCAATGGTTAGAATATGCAAAAATTTTGTATGAAAGAGACCAAGACAAAACCTACCCTCCGACAATAAAATCTAATGATAAGATTTTCTCCACAAAGGATATCAAGGGTAGTATTAAAGCTTTGGCGGTGGGCAAGGCTCGGGACATTGATGGGTTACAAGCTGAATATTTGAAATGGGGATTAGAGCTCTTGGCACCACATATCAAAAAGATTTTCAATAGGGTCATTCAACATGGTTTCCCAACAAATTGGACCACGAGCGGTGTTATCCCTCTCCACAAGAGTGGTGATGTCAACAACCCGTCAAACTACCACACCATAATGATTAATCCTCTTTTTGGGAAGCTCTTTGGGAGCATGGTGGAGCGAAGAATCAGTCATTGGGTCGAGAAGGAGGGTAAGAAGGCGAAAGGGCAAGCTGGTTTCAGGCCAAAGCATTCTACTATTGTCATTGCACTACTCTCAAGCACATGGTTGAAAAATTTTGGTATAAACAAGGCGGTGAGGTTTTCTGTTGTTTTGTTGACTTCAAAAAAGGCTTTTGATACGGTACCTAGAAATAAACTTTGGGACAGAATGGAACAACTTGGGACTCTAGAAAAGTATAGGGTTGTTGTCCACAGGCTTTATGAGCAAGTGTGAGCCAAAATCAGAACAAAGGCAAGTCTTTCCGAGTGCTTTGGGAGCGGCATTGGTGTCAAGTAAGGTTGCCCTTTGTCCCCCACTTTGTTTGGCCTATACATAGACAAGTTAGAAGAGTGGTTGGACAAGCAGGGAGGGGATGGTGTTCTTTTGGCCACTTATGTGATCAAGTTGTTGTATGCAAATGATCTTACCTTAATGGAAAATTCTGAAAATCGTCTTCAAGAGCATCTAAAAGCTTTGGAACTTTTCTGTCAAGATGTAGGGATGCAATTCAACGTCAACAAAACCAAGGTCATGATATTTACATTGACAAGGGCTAGGAAGCAAATAAATTTTGAGTTTGAGGGAAACACTTTGCAAGTGGTGAATGAATACAAGTATTTGGGGCTCGATTTTTGCAACAATCTCAATTGGGAGGCTTGTAGGATGAAAATAATTCAAAGGGGTTGGAAAGCTCTTTATTTGCTCCAAAATAAATGTAGGTCAGCTGAGTTATGGGATTGGAAAACAAAAAAGAAGCTTTTTGGGCTGATTGTTATACTTGTGGTTTAATATGGCTGCGAAGTTTGGGGCAGCAGCATGTTAGCTATAAAATGGAAACAAATAGAAAAACTTCAAAAGCACTTAATCACAAGCAATTTCAAAATAAAAAGTACAGTCCCATATGAGATTGTTTTAGCTGAAGCTGAGGCCTTCCCAATGGAAATGGTAGCATTAATTCACTTATTAGACTATTTGCAGATAATAGAGAATACGGAGGAACACCATTGGCCCAAAACTATGGTGGAAGAAAAATTAACTAGAAGGAAGAACACGTGGATGAAACAAAATGTCAAGTGGATGGGAAAATGGGGGATCAACATGCAAGAGTGTACAAGAAAAAAAGTCAAGATAAAAAGGTATGTAAAAGAGAAAGTCAAAAACACCATGTGGTTGAAGCAACTTGGATGGAAAAGTGAACACTATGTTTTGCATTTTAACCCTACTTGTGATCACAAACAAAAATTCTACATAGGGGTAGATATAAACTAGAAGGCTAAAATGCTAATAGCTCAGTTAAGAACTAGCTCACACCATTTGAGATGCGGAATAGGAAGATGGAAAATACCCAAAGAGGTGTGGTCAGATAGGATTTGTTGTTTCTGCTCTTCAGTTTTAGTGGAGATAGAGTGGGACTACATTATGCAGTGTAAAGCTTACGAGGACATCCGGAATAGTTACTCAGATTTGTTAAAAGTCAAATTTTTAGTGGCTTTGTTTGAAGAGGAGAAGATTGATAAAATAGCAAGTTACCTAATCAAAATACCTAGCAGAAGAAACAAAATCAGCAAAGAGATTGAAAACAACAGTAGGTAGTACGGTGGGGTCAGCGGTGGTTTTGTTGTGTTGGCAAAGGCGGTTTTTCAGTTTCATCTCTTGGGTCCCATAGACTAGTGGGTCTTGTGGACGTAATTAAAATCATTCATTCATTCATCTTTTGTCTTGAAGCCCAGTCAGCTTCCTGAGATGAGCAAATACGGCTCCTCCTCTATGACTAGATAGCATTTTTTATCTTTCATGTGAGCTTTAACATACTTTCAAACCCAGACGCATTTTTCCTTTACAAGGAATGCATTTCCTAAGCAAGTTCCCACCTGTATATTGTGATTTTTTCCTTTTTTAACCGAATCTTTCAATTGTGAGGCATGCGCCTCTTAGCTAGGTATGCACCCATGAACATTGCTTAAATTTTTGAATTTCTTTTATGGGGTGTGCATCTGTACACTACTTGCATCAATATACAAAAACAATTTTGTTTTCTATCCCTCACATGCCCAACTCTGTGCTACGTTTTTAACACAATTGTATTTTTCTCTATCTTTGTCGTGTGAGTCTATGCATGGTTGTCATTTATGAACACAAAATTTGTTCCATATTATATCAAGCACGATTTAAACAAAATCCGATTTTTTATACCCCTAACTATCTATACGCATCACTGGTATGCCTGTGTTTCTTTGTAAGAAAATGTTTTATTTACGTATTATTCAACATCATCTCTTTTTACTATATTTTAACTTTGAAAATTAGACTTGCAATGCCCTAGAGGATGTGACTCTGCTCGCTAGGCACAATTTTAACATACAACATTTAATATTTTGTGCCCTACAAGCACGTGGCAACATAGGCAAGTGTTCTTTTTTATCATTGAAAGTCTACGTTTGATGTGGTGCACACGATCTTTGATCTCCTTTCCTCTCACCATAATGGATAACATAACGAAAAATTGTTCCATCACCCTACAAATATTTAGGAAAAAGCCACAAAGATGACAGGACAAAACAAGACTTGACAAAACCTAATCAACATATGTATTTGGGCATACAATAGTGTAATGTCCCCTTCTCGAGCATGATCTTTCCAGTTGGATGTTGGCCTATTCCGAGACCCGTAGGCTACTCGGAAGGTAAAATTAGGGTTTCTTGTTTTGAAGGATGCTCTTGCTCGAGGTTGGTTGATTCAATGGCGGATTCTTTCTGGGTTTTCAGAGAGCTTCGCAGTGATATGTTCTTCTTGGCATTCTGAGCATCTTCAGGAATTTACTATTTTTAGTAAATTCTATTTCTGGCAGTGTTCCTGTTGGTTTCGGCATGGTTGACTTTCTACTTCAGACTGATCAGTTGGCTTGCTCATTTATGGCTTCGGGGCACAATTGGAGAGATAAGTCGAATTATTTAATTAAAGTCATGTTTTAATGTTATATTTTAACATTGACCCCCTTGGCCTAGCTCGTCACTTTAAGTTGTTTTAAAAGATGTCTTTATGGGTGGGCGCCTCATTGAAAGAAATTAATTATATTTCTTATAAAGTAAAGATTAACCCAAGCTCAAATTGGACGCCAATTTCAAGAAGGAAATAAAGTATTATTAAAAGTCAAAGTTTGCTTGGAAAAGTGGGACGCCTTCTATTGGAGGATTAGGGTTTGGTTCGAAAAGGAAGTTTAGGGTTTCGAGAAAGATCATCTGAAAATTATAAAAGGAGGCCATTGGTTATCATTGAGATTATCTTTTGTCTACAGGAATGTTATGCTGCCAGATTGGCTTTGGGATTGCTTCGAGGAATGAAGGCCTCCTAGCTTGGCTCTTCTTCTTGCTTGAAAGACAGCAACTAGTTGAGAGGTTTGAGTGTTATTGATTTGTCTTTTCAGTTATAGTTGGTTTCCTATCCTTCGTAGTTGAGTTTTATCATTTCCTGTCAATTCCAGAGTTGCTGGTCATGACTGCTGAATGTATATTTCTGCTCACAAGTCTCAAATCTTAAACATTCTCATTCTGGGTATTGTCTCATTGTGTTTCCCTGTTGGAGGCGCCCCTTCATGAATATTTGCAGATTTTAATACGAAGTTTATGATTTTATAATGCAAATTCGTCATTCCTTGAAGGCTGTACTTTCTGGAGTGCCTTGGGATTCGTGTCAGTAATTAATAACCATTTTTAGATGCCATTTCTTATTACTAAGTTAGGCGCCATCATTTTGAGGGTCTATTGCATCAGATTTGAGACAATTTGAGTGAGAGTTGAGGGAGTTTTGAGCTATTCATTGAATTTCTGTGTTGCTGGTTATTTATTTTAAGTGATACGTGAAATCGACTTATCATTCGGTCTCTTGAGAATTTATTGTTTGGCAACTTGAACAAGCCAAGGAGAAACATTTATATGAGGTACTGCTAATCTCTCATATTCCTATGCTTAAGGGAAAATGGTTCTTATTTTGTAAACTGACAGTAGTACTGGCAGTCATTTTCAGTCTTGTTCAAATCTGATTTGTAATGCTCTCTTTCATTATGAAGTTGTTTTGTAATAGATACATCTCCGCCCTATGGTAGCTACTTTCCCACTCTGGGTTAGCAAGCACATTCTGGGTGTTGAGTACTTTCAGCAATTTAGTTATTTCTTTCAAGTATTGTAATCTGTTATACTCCGCCATATGGTCGCCCCTCACTCCATACTGGATTGGGTAGCACATACTTGGTGTCGAGTTCCCTTTCAGTTCGTAGTGTAGAAGATCCTCTGACCATATGCTCGCCATCATCGGCGCCATTCTTGGTTAGAGTTCCTGCATAAGCAATTTGATTTAGATCCTCTGACCAATGCTCACACCTTGCCCACATCGGGATCCTGGTGTACATTCTGGTTAGAGTTGCTTCAGCACGTTTTGGTTTATCTCTAACCTTAACGGGTGCATTGATTTGAAATGTAATTTGAAAAAGTTGAAAAAATTTGGCTCGGAATATTTCAGTGGTATCAGAGCCAAGATCCTGCCATCCTGTGCCCAACAAAGTTCATTTGACAGATGAGTGACAGAGATACCAGACACTACGTACAGAAAGAGATGACTACAGAGAAGTCACTACTTGAGTTAATGCATGAACTGTGTACGCTAATGAAGGATCCTGACATAAAATGGGGAGTCAGAAAGATTTATGCTAAGTCTGAAAGTCGGGATAGAAAGGTGCACATGCCACATCAGAATGATCGTGAGCTTGATGAAGATACCGTGGCAAGTGAAGAGTTAAGAGTAGAACCCCATAATACTTCCCTTGACTTGCATGTAATAGTAAGTGATGAAGATCAGCTTGGTGAAAAGAACAGAACGACAGTCTTGAATCCTAATAAGGATTCAACCTATGAAGGTCTTGAAGCTAAGGGCTTCACTGAAGATTTTAGTAGTACTGTTGTATGGGATGAGTTTGTTGATGAAGAGCAAGTAGAAGGAAATACTTATGGTCCCGTTGAGTCAGCCTATGAGCTTTGCCAAAGTGATGAAGTTGGTAATGATTCCAACATGACTGTACCACCTCGTGTTGAAGAATTGGTGGTGGATAGTTTTACTCTTGTTGCTGTCTCAACTCCCCAAGAAGTTCCACATGAGGAAATCAGCGACATACTTTCTCATGATGGTTCCATAAAAGATAATGAAGGTGAAGTTTTCGAAACAAGCAGCATCGAAGAATCTTCACTTCATTTCGGTGGTGACATTGTTGGATTTGGGTTTGACCAGCAAACCAAACCATTGGAAGAAAATGTTTTTGAAGATATCAGCTTAAGAGATTCAGGATCTGACTTATTCATTGAGTCAATACTTCCAGTGAAGCATGAAAAACCTCTTCCTGTTGATCATCTCAGTCAACCCCTTGGCATTTGGGATCCAGGTGTGTTGGCACCGAGGTATAACAAAGAACCTTTGTGGGATGAATTTCCCTTTGATCCTGATGAAGACCAAAATATTGTCTGCCTTGCAAGCTATGAGGAGGCCGAAGGAGAAGTTGTTTTTGATGAAGAAGCTTACTCTGAAGAGCTCCATGGTGATCCCTTCAAGTTGATTGCAGCCACCAAGGAGGATGTTGTTACTTCCGAAACTTTCAAACCAGCATTCAATGATTGTTCGTTTGAGTCAGGGGCTGCCATAGCCTTTGATCAAGATGGCAGTGAGGTGGATGAAGAGCTTGAAGACCTTACGGCTTTTGAAGAAGAAAGGTTCAATGTGGTTTTAGATCACAAGGCTGATCTACCAAGGCAAGAAGCTGATTGCAAGCTTGAGGACGAAGAAACTGTGGAGTATGTCCCTCTCCATGACACTGAACATTCTCCGTTAGTTGAGGATGAAAGACAAGAAGGTTGGAGCAGCTCTGAGGACAGCGATGTCACAAAACAAAGTTCTGATTTTGAAAAGCAGCCAACCAGCAATTCACCATCTTCGCATTCTTATGAGTGGGAAGGACAATTCAAGGTGTTCGTTGACAAGGAAGTGCAAGCTCTATCCCTGTTTGACTACGCACATAGCTTGGTTGAAGAGCTTTACTGGAAGGCTCAGCTTGAAGAGAGACGTAGAGGAGTGACCGATGAAGTTACTCTTCCTAATTTGCAACTTATCAGAGATTCCTTGGAGACCTTGAAGTCCGAGTACGTACACTCTATTGGAGAACGGGATCATGTCATTGAAGTTGCAAAGAAGGCCATTTGTGCTTTTCATGAAAAGGAGAGTACGATTGATGAGCTCACTCTGGAGCTTAAATCAATAAAGGACGAGTTGAAAGAAACTCAGTTGGATCTAACAGAGGTTGAAGACCAGTTTGCAGATTTCAAACTTTTCAAGGAGCAAGAGGATGCACAAAGAGCTGAAAAAATCAATCAAGTGATTGGAGATCTTGACTGTCTTCAAGAGGAGTTTGATCTTGAAAGCATTTCAAGAAAATCAGAAGTTGCATGTACAGATTTGGGGCAGCGAGACGAAAGGAATGGCTTCCAAGTCTTTGACAATCCCTTCTTTGAAGTGGGTGCTGAAGCAACTTATGATAATCCTCTCTTTGTTTTGAAAAATGAGTCAAGTAGTGAAGTGACCAAGCATGAGGTCAAGCATGAACTCCAATCTAAGGATGCCTTGATATCACTCCATGAGGATGTGCCACGTATGTTGAGTAGTAATGGATGCATAAGTGGGTTTGAGGATGAGTCTCTACATGGGAAGTGTTGATTCGGGGAGATTTCAACATCCCCGACACCAAGGTGTTAACAAAGCAAGACTTGGTAGCTGTTGGTAACTTCATTACAGCAGCAAGGAGCAAAGATTTCAGTATTGTTACTCATGAAGTAGGGAAGAAAAATGGACTAGAACTCGGTGTTTGTATGCTTGTCAATCCATCCCTTGGGTTGAATGATGCTGTGGCATTTATTAGTCCATTTTTGGAGTTGGTTTTGAGGTCATTTAATATTTCATGCTCCATTGTTGTTGAAACTTTCATGGATAGGCTTCAAGGGTTCAATAGAGGAGGCATCAATATCTTCAGTATACACTTGATCCTTACTAGCTCTTGGGAATGCATTGAGATTACCTTGCATTGTGTTGAAAATCATTTTCAGTTGGGTATCTGTGCTTGGGATTCTCAACTTGGCTTGATAAAGCTTATTACATTTGGAAAGGGCTATTGGAGGAATAAGGATCAAATTTCCAAATTTGTTGATGTTGTTCCTTTCTTTGTCCGCCACTTGATGGGGTTATTTGTTCATCAACAATTGGGTTGGAGAGAAATTTTGAGTATGGGTTGGAGAAATGAACGATTGGTTGCTCTTGAGAGTGTTTCTCGGCTAAGACCAGGACAGATTTTGAGACTCGAGCTTGCTGGTTTGAGGCAGACCAGCCACCTTACATGTTGCGTTTCTCGCATTCAGGAGAGTTGGTTCATCACTCCTGATCAAAGAAGTGGTAGTTTTCTCATGGAGATGGATCTAGCGTGTTTTCCAACCACCTTGGAGGTGTCACCTTGCAGCTCGATGGTCATCTCACATGCTCACGCTTGGGATTTTGAGTGGTGTTGTTGTTTTCCTTTGGGTAGGACTCGAGAATCAGATTGCACTACGCTGATCCTAGCCTTGATCAGCAGCAATTATTTGGTCCTTCACACCTTTCCTACTCTCCAAATTCATCTTATGATGGTTTGTGATGTAAACTTTGACAGTTTACTCTCAGTGTTGATTCAGGACAGCAGTCTCTCACATGCTTTGGTTCACCATTCTGAGACTCATGGGGCTAGAACTATGTGTGTTTTCTGTAGTCTTCATGGTTGTGTCAGTATAATTCAGATGAGGCATAGTAGCTTCATGCGGAGACATGAGTATGAGTTCGTTGAGCTCTTGCAAAGGATTGCTTTCCTCCTTGCAAGAAGATTTGTAGATGTCACATTTGCAGTCATGGTTCCGTTTGTTACCATGTGGAGGTATGCTGAGGAGTTCGATTTTGATTTGAGTAGACTATCTTTCCTATTGCTTAGAATTGTGATTGACAGTAGTATGGTTGATACTGTTAATTCGGGGCATTGTGGACATGAGATGTTGCATGATTTTGATCCCCCTCCTTTAAGATCTTTCGGTTTGAGTATCATGGATGGTAACACTTTGGGGTTACAAGGAAGGTTAGTGCAGCATAGGCATGATGATCTCACGGATGTGATCAGAGTGGTGCAGCATCGGCATGGTGGGTCCTTCCTGCGATGGGTTTGGGAACCAGGGATCATACTTGTTTGCGTATGGATTAGTTTTAAAATTTCTGGAGTTGTGGTGGTATTGCTTGAGGACAAGCAATTTTGGGAAGGGCGGATTGTAATGTCCCCTTCTCGAGCATGATCTTTCCAGTGACCGTTGGCCTATTCCGGAGACCCGTAGGCTACTCGGAAGGTAAAATTAGGGTTTCTTGTTTTGAAGGATGCTCTTGCTTGAGGTTGGTTGATTCAATGGCGGATTCTTTCTGGGTTTTCAGAGAGCTTCGCAGTGATATGTTCTTCTTGGCATTCTGAGCATCTTCAGGAATTTACTATTTTTAGTAAATTCTATTTCTGGCAGTGTTCCTGTTGGTTTCGGCATGGTTGACTTTCTACTTCAGACTGATCAGTTGGCTTGCTCATTTATGGCTTCGGGGCACAATTGGAGAGATAAGTCGAATTATTTAATTAAAGTCATGTTTTAATGTTATATTTTAACATTGACCCCCTTGGCCTAGCTCGTCACTTTAAGTTGTTTTAAAAGATGTCTTTATGGGTGGGCGCCTCATTGAAAGAAATTAATTATATTTCTTATAAAGTAAAGATTAACCCAAGCTCAAATTGGACGCCAATTTCAAGAAGGAAATAAAGTATTATTAAAAGTCAAAGTTTGCTTGGAAAAGTGGGACGCCTTCTATTGGAGGATTAGGGTTTGGTTCGAAAAGGAAGTTTAGGGTTTTGAGAAAGATCATCTGAAAATTATAAAAGGAGGCCATTGGTTATCATTGAGATTATCTTTTTGTCTACAGGAATGTTATGCTGCCAGATTGGCTTTGGGATTGCTTCGAGGAATGAAGGCCTCCTAGCTTGGCTCTTCTTCTTGCTTGAAAGACAGCAACTAGTTGAGAGGTTTGAGTGTTATTGATTTGTCTTTTCAGTTATAGTTGGTTTCCTATCCTTCGTAGTTGAGTTTTATCATTTCCTGTCAATTCCAGAGTTGCTGGTCATGACTGCTGAATGTATATTTCTGCTCACAAGTCTCAAATCTTAAACATTCTCATTCTGGGTATTGTCTCATTGTGTTTCCCTGTTGGAGGCGCCCCTTCATGAATATTTGCAGATTTTAATACGAAGTTTATGATTTTATAATGCAAATTCGTCATTCCTTGAAGGCCGTACTTTCTGGAGTGCCTTGGGATTCGTGTCAGTAATTAATAACCATTTTTAGATGCCATTTCTTATTACTAAGTTAGGCGCCATCATTTTGAGGGTCTATTGCATCAGATTTGAGACAATTTGAGTGAGAGTTGAGGGAGTTTTGAGCTATTCATTGAATTTCTGTGTTGCTGGTTATTTATTTTAAGTGCAAATCTAAGAAATCGGACTTATCATTACGGTCTCTTGAGAGAATTTATTGTTTGGAAACTTTGAACAAGCAAAGGAAAACATTTATATGAGTCCTAATCTCTCATATATTCTATGTTCTTAGCGTAAATATTCTTATTTTGTAAAAAAGAGTAATCGGGCGGTCATTTTCAGTCTTGTTCAAATCTGATTTGTAATGCTCTCTTTCATTATGAAGTTGTTTTGTAATAGATACATCTCGCCCTATGGTAGCTACTTTCCCACTCTGGGTTAGCAAGCACATTCTGGGTGTTGAGTACTTTCAGCAATTTAGTTATTTCTTTCAAGTATTGTAATCTGTTATACTCCGCCATATGGTCGCCCCTCACTCCATACTGGATTGGGTAGCACATACTTGGTGTCGAGTTCCCTTTCAGTTCGTAGAGTAGAAGATCCTCTGACCATATGCTCGCCATCATCGGCGCCATTCTTGGTTAGAGTTCCTGCATAAGCAATTTGATTTAGATCCTCTGACCAATGCTCACACCTTGCCCACATCGGGATCCTGGTGTACATTCGTTAGAGTTACTTCAACACGTTTGGTTTATCTTCTAACCTTGGTGCATTGATTGTAATTTTGTAATTTGGAAAACAAAAAAAATTGGCTCGAATATTTCAAATAGATTTTAGCTTCAAATTTGACAAAATATGAAAATTTCATATGGATACAATAGATTCAAAAATTGCAAGGAGATAATCTTGAAGTGCACCAGACCAACCCCAAACACAAAGGCATCGCCAACACATGACCGCAAAGGGACAATTGACCAAAAGGTGATTGACCAACTACTTTCCCAAACCACATATGAAACACTTTGAAGGACCACCAAAGTCAAGTTTCTGGAATTTATCTGTTGTTAGGATCTTCTTGTGAATTGCAAACCAAGTAAAGGCACCAGCTTTAAGAAGGCAATTTTTGTGTCAAAATGGGTGTGAGTGCCCACTCATATTGAATTAGTGAGGCGTCTGCCACCTTATATCAAAGATTGGTAGTGTAATTACCTACTTTTGAGCAACATCATTTGAGCATGTCCTATTCTTCTTTGATGAAAATCTTTTGAATTAATGACTTTTCTTCTAGAAGGGCTAATTGAGCCTCTAAAATTCCATATCCACTTGCATCCTTCCAATACCATTCATTGTTTCCTATTTTGGTGTTCAATGTTACATAATCCCTATCCTAAAAGAATGTTTTTTGTTCTTTCCAGATCCTCCCTTCCAACTAATTTTGGATTCCCATTCCATGAGTCTTCCCAAACTTTTGTACTAATTAATGCTCTGGAATTCCATATCCACTTGTAGCCTTCCAATACCATTCATTGTAGCCTATTTTGGTGTCCAATGTTACATAATCCTTATCCTAAAAGAAAGGTTTTTGTTGTTTCCAGATCTTCCCTTCCAACTAATTTTGTATTCCCATTCCATGAGTCTTCCCAAACTTTTGTACTACACCCAATATTGACTTCCCATATTAAGTGATTGAGGATGATGCATCTACAAGAGAGCATGAAGTTCCAAAGATGAGAACCCCTAGGTTGGCAACCATGAAAATGCAAGAGGGGTCAAGGGAATCCAAATATTTATTTTCAAGAATCTTGGAGCACTTCAAGTTTGGTTTTGTGAAGACTCCAAATCAATTTAGCCCCCACAACTTTGTTTTGTGTGTTGCTTTGTCTTAGTCCAATTCCACAGTCTTTGGGGGAACACATCATGTCCCGACTAATTAGGGGAAACCTTTTGATATCTGAGTTACCTTGCATAGGAAATATATCATTAGTCTCTCCAAATCACTATTTGTTTTGGTTGGAATTTTGAGACAAGACATTAGAAATATGGGAACGGAAAAAATCATTGGTTTCAACCTTAGGCTTTTCCTAGCAAAGGAAAGCCTTTTCTTTTCTACGATGCCATTTTAACTCTACAATTATTTACTGAACTATCCCAATGTGTTGCTCTACTAGCCCCTTTGAAAAGAGGGATACCCAACCACATACTTGGCAATGTTATGACTTTGTTTTCCTAAACAACCAATGATTTGTCTATGAAGATCTAGCCTTACATTAGAAAAGAAGATTTTTTATTTCTAAGTGTTTATGGTCTACCTCGAGGCTTTGGTGTATTTTCCAAGGATGCTTTTCATTTGCATTGCTTGACTCACACTTGCCTCACCAAAAAGGATGGTGTCATTTGCAAATTGTAGATGGGAGAGTGCACTAACATCATTCATTACCTTTATTCCTTTCCATAATTTGTTGTTGAAGGCCACAAGAATGGATCTTCCTAGAGCTTCAACCATTATAATAAAGAGGAGGGGGGAGATGGGGTCTACTTGACTTAGGCCTCTCGCAGAAGTGAAAAAGCTAGAGGAGTTACCATTTACTATTATCAAGAATCTAGGGTTGGAGATGTAGTTAAATATGCAATCTATCTAATGTTGGCAAAGGCCTAACTTTTCCATGATTTTCATCAAAACATGCTAGTCTACTTTTTTATAAGCTTTATTGATGTCAAGTTTAACAATCATATCCTTTTCCTTTCTAGAGTGAATGGAGGGGAGTGCTTCATGTGTTATGATTATTGCATCTGATGTATGTCTCCCAATAATAAATTGATTTTGCTCCTTTGAGATGATATCCAAAAGTAGTAGGTTTAGTCTGTTGGTCATTACTTTAGAAATAATCTTGTACACTATATTACACAAATATATACAATGAAAGTTACCAAATGAGAAGATCACCTCCTTCTTAAGGATGAGAACAATGAAAGTGTTATTTAGGTCCTTATCATTTTCCTATGTTTCTTTAACTCTTGCATCGCCCCCTAAATCTCCTTTCGTACAAAACCCCAACATTTGTGAAGAAAATTAGCAAGGAATCTATCTAGACCAAGGGATTTACTTGAGTGTACTTGAGTGGCAGCCAATTTGATTTCCTCAAAAAACAGATCTACAAGCATTTTGTTATTTTCCTTTGTCACCAATCTTGGAATAGCATTTAGCATATCCTTTTGATTCCACGGATTTGATCCCTCTATGTTGTTAAGAAGCTCCTCAAAAAACCTAGCAACTTCAAAGTTGATATCCTTTGGGTCATCAAGGATTCTACGACACATGCTAAGAGAGATGAGATCTTGTTGATACTCTTCCTAGCCCCAATAGCATTATATTAAGCCAACTCCTTGGACCTTTGTCTCCGAAAAATTGCCCCCCTTGCCAACAATTTTGCATGCTAGGTCAACGACTCTTTTTATTTGTAATAAGCTTCTTGATCCATCACATTGACCATTATCTTGTTATTCGAAGCCTCCATTTCTACCTCCACCCTTTCTTTTAGAGAAAAATATTCTCAAAATGAAGCCTATTCCATTGCTTGAGATTCCATTTTATCAAATTAAGCTTTTTTAATAAAAGAAACATCTTCAAACCTTTTTGCTTGGGGGTTCCTTCCACCACCCTTCAACCATGGGAAGGAACTTTGAGTCTACAATCCACATATTTCAAATTTGAATGGATATCCGATTGGGCTATGGTCCTTTGTGATGTGAATTTGAATAGGGAAGTGATCCAAGCAAGAGATGGACAACACCATGCATTCAAATTGATGAGAAGCAAGTACAACTTGTTACTACACAAAAATCTATCCAACCTTTTGGCTATATTGTTGAATCTGATCCTTCTATTGGTACAAGTGAACAATCCATTCCTAGGGATGATATTATCAACACCTATGCACCCACAAAGTCTAAGAAACCATTTTGGGATTTAGTTTCCCTACACATGCCTCCCTATTTATTTGTATTACCTAGGATAGATTCATCAAAAAGGGTGGAGACGATCTCTGAGAGTTATTCCCAAACCCACTTTTTAAGTACACAACCAACAAGACCATATACGTTGATCATAAAGAACCAAATATTAAAGGAACACTCTTGACCTTGCATACCTGCCAATTGTTCCCAACTCCCTCCACAATGATGTTGATTGATGTAGGTGTCTAGAGAATGCCAAGCCCTCCAAAATCCTTAGTTGCATTTACAAATACCCCTTGCCAACATTTCCATTTGTTTAAGAAGATGCTTGCATTATTCTAATTTAGTTTTATTTCTTGTAACAGAATTATCTTCGAATTGAAAACATCCAAATGGTGCTTGATTAATTGTTGTTTGTTAGGGGCATTGAGGACCCTCACATTCCATAATGTGATGTTCATTGATTGTTGGGAAGGGATGTCTCCTTCCCAAATCATAGAATCATAGCTAGTAATTTCAAAAGGTTTTTGATGCTCCATCTTTTGTTCTTTTCACTTTGTTTGGTTTCCTTCATTTTCTTTTTCATTCACCATAGTTAAGTTCGCATATTTGTGATTCCATTTGGCTCACCATTCTTTTATCAAAAATGTCAATATCTTATTTATTATGTTCATCTTCTAATTCCTCATCTACCTCTAATATATCATCATCATTGACTACAAGAACATCTTGTTCCATGATGACCTTTCTTCCTCGAGTTATACTAAACTATTCCAATATTAATTCAAAAATTGATCCTTCCTTTGAGGTTTGCTTTGTTGTTCCATATTTAAAGTATTCCCTTGGTTGTGAGTCACTGCTTTTTAGAACTATGGCTGGTGGTGTACCCTTAGAGGGTTTTCATATGACTACCCCGAAAGTGTCCACGAGCACCTCCATCTTTCCTTCAAAGGTTTCTCCAGCTCAATGTCCCCCATTTTTCATTTCTCTATTGTATGCCCTGGTTTCTTGCATCTTTCACATGTTACTACCAACCCTTATAATTCCACCATCTAAATCCATGAACGTAAATCTGATTTCATTTCTTATGTCTTTGGGAGAGGGCTCGTGAGGTCCATGCAAATGCACATCCTTGTATAGATACACACCTCTATTTCCAACACATTCTCATCTACCTTAATGAAGGTGCCTTTTGAATTTTCGATACTTGCAAGGATTTTGAGGTTGCAGTATCCTAAAGGAAGATTGTAAAGGAAAATCCACATTGGAGTTTTGGAGATTGTATGTTTTATTGGATCAAAATTTGATCCCCAATCTCTTAGATAAATTCCAATGCCACCCATCATCCATTGTTTTCCCTCCATAATTTCCAACTTTTTCTCCTTGTTCAGTCATCAATAAAAGAAAAAGCTTTTGGAAGCAGTTTGAATTTCAAATTCTTACCCCAACTATTTTGGATCCAAGAATGAAATCTATCTTTGGAAGGCTAGTGATTAACCAGTATGGCAAAGAAGGCACATTCTTTGAGATGGAAGCTAGAGGGGCCCAAGATCAAATGATCAATTTCTACCATAAGATTGCAAGGCTATGACTACTTTGATTTGCCACCAAATGAAATTGTGTCTACTTCCAAGAAATTCTTCGAAGGATCAATCCTATTCAATTTTTGTCTCCACTATTTATTTGTTGGATTTGAATTTGATTTTCCCACCAAAAATGGTTTTTTGTTTGATGTGCCCCATTGGGCCTTGAGAATCCATGTGTCTTCTATTATTTCCTTGTTTGGAAGAAATATTCTCCCTGTTATTGCTCCATTGACCTCTATTCCCATCCATTCTCTAGTATTAATCTTGTTTGTGGACAAAGACATTCCTCTATCTTCTCCTTTCCCCATTATTCTGCTAGCTATTGTTATGGCTTTGCAAGCATTTTGGGTCTCATTCTTCCAATTGGCCTTTATTCCTTCTTCCACTCCTCCTCTCACCTCTATGTCAAACCTCCCCCAAAACATTGTTCTCCATGCTCCTTTCTTTAGTGAATTCATTCCTTTTCTGCTCTTCCTTTTGTCACCCCTGAAATCAATCCATCCTAATTCATGTTTTCACATATGACCATTAAGGAAGGGTGTTAGCATAATCATCATAAATGTCACTTATATCTATTTATATTATAAAAGTACATTGCCATACGAAATAAATGTACAATATTAAAACGTAGCATTGTGCTTTATAGAAATTAATTGTAAGGGAAAATGCAATTAGTTAACCTTGTAGTTAAAGGTTAGTTCACAGTTGCTTAATCATCTCTCACACTTTATGTAGTCAACCACTTCATTTTCTGACTGACACAGAAAGACTTTCTCTCTCCATCTTCTAAGTTCATCTCCTATCTTTGTTTGCTTTTCTCTCATATAATGGGTCTTCAAGAATGTCAAGTATCTTCCTGGTTTGAAGACTATTTAATTTCTAAAGACCACCAAAATTAACCTGAAATTAGAATTATTTTCTAACAAGTGTTTGATTAGAGATGTGGTTGATGACCATTGTGATTGCCACCTATTTCCATGATGATTGATCCTATTACTTTTGTTACTTTTGCTTCTACCAAGAAGATAGCACAGGATCTCATTCTACACTGATTGCAGAAACTTTTTTGGGGGCCTCATGCACATCATGCGACAACTATTATAGCACTTTGCTGCTCTTCCCCTGCTAAATCTCATAGAAGTCAGAATGCGGATACAAATATTTTTATGGTGAATCCTGATGATAAAGCAATAGAAAAGAGGTCATACTAGTCCTAGTAAAGCTTCTCAGAAGAACAAATCTGATGAGAAGGATGTTTGAGCTTTTAGATTTTCCTAGCACCTGTTCTGATTTACTATTTTTTCCTGTTTCAGATATTTAAAGAATGTCTAACCATCTCCAATTTTCACATAAGTTTTTAAGGCTGATTTTTAAATTTAAATTTTCCACAGTTTCAAATTCAGATTTTCAGAAAAGTCTGGACAGGAATTTCATTCTCCTCACATTTCAGATTTTTACCATCCCAGTCCCATATTTTTCATTATTCTTAATTGGAAATGCTAAGAGATTGTTTCAAAAAGTGATTTATGTTGCACCTACATAAAGCTTGAAAATAAGGAGCAACAAAAAGCATAAACTACATAAAACCTAATAAACTAAGAAAAAACTTTCAAGCTGATTGGAAAAAGTGGCATAGAATAACATGGGACTTATTACATTTCCATAACCGCATGCAAAGTGTAAGGCTGTTCTTCCTTGTGAATCCTTGATATCTTTGTCTGCGCCCTTTGCTATCAAAACTTCCAACTCCTGCCAAAAGAATTTTACAAGATTACATTGGAATGCACTAAACATAAAAGAGTACTATTTGCAGACTAAGAAAACCCAAATCCAAATTTACCTTAATATCACCAGTGCTGGCAACATGATGCAGAGACATCTCCTTTTCAGCATCTTCCTCCTTTTTTTCCTTTTTCTTTTTAGAAGTTTGGTTGTCAGCTGGCATATCTCCTGAACTGCCCACTTGGAAAGCCTGCCCAAGTTTACTTAGCACTACAGGATCATTCCAGTACCTACATAAGCATAATTAGAAAATCATCCATTAATCAAGATCCAATTATCCAGCCTTTCACTTGATCGTCTTCTTGACCCATTTCTACCATGGAGTTTTGCATTGCACATACACAAGGATGATTGTCATAGCTAACACAGAAGCATTTGCAGAGGAAGAAAATTGAAGAAAAAATAAAAAGGTATGCATTGCAATTGCTGTTCGAAAAAACAGTACAAACCAAATCTATATGAGATGGAGCATCAAGGAGGGAAGAATATTTCTTCTTTCTTACTTCATTATGGCAGGAGGTCCACCTGTTGCAATTTCATCCAAAACAGGCTTCAAAGAAGGGTCATTCTTAAGTTGAGCCAGTCGTGCTTCAAATTGCTCTTTCTGATTAGGGTTTGACAATGTCTGAATTAAATTTACGACTGCTGGATCCTAGAGACAACAGAACGGTCAGCATTGCATCCAAGCTGTATACAGTATAACAAATATAGGCTGCATTCCAATTTCTGTGATAGAATGATAACCACAAGTCACAATGTACAAAGAAGATATTTCAAATTAAAAGGCATAGAAAAATGCAAAAATGTTCTGAAGTATAAAAGAATATGGCAATTACCCATTAAAATATATTCAAAGTCTCTAGAAACTGAAATGAAAGAACAAGAATATGCACCCTATCTGCAAATGTAATGCATGAATTGAGTACTTACGAAATGAAAGAAGAATTCATATAAAAGGAAAATCTAATTGGAAGATAAAAATCATAATTTAAGTATGTAAATATAATTTTTTTAAAAACTGTAATTGAATTGTGAAATTTGATGCTTCCTTAATCCATAATAATGAGAACAAAGTTTTTGGGTAAAAACCATGTATAGAACAAAAAACTATTGATATTTCAGACAACTCAAGTGGTCCATCATCAAGATGAATTGTTATGATTGAAAGCCACCTTACAGATCCAAAAATGGATAACTCTCACCATGTACATGATGCCTTTGATTGAGGATGCTAAGGTCATTTTGATTGAAGATTACTATTTGAAAAGACACGTAGGATAACCTGTGGAGATTTAACAAATGTGAGACACACCTTAACAGAAATACTAGTTTAGGTTTGTCAAGCTTCGAGGCCCATCATCAACAAGATTAGGAGAGTACCCTCCACTTTAGAAAGTTGAGCCTTGATTGTCATCAATTAGCAGTTATAACTACTTATTTTTGTAACAACTAGCTACATTAATATTGTAAGAGCTAAATAGCATTTGATTAATTTTGGAACAGCTATTGTAGTTAATATTTTTCTCTAGTGAGTCCCTTGGCATCATGTACTCGAGTGTCACATCCCTTACATCGAGATTACATGTTGGGTTATGTGTTTTGAATACAATGTTAGTTGCAAATAACTACTTTCATATGACTGTGACATTGAGAATGCAATAGTTGGTACTTCTGTCGTAACTGCGATTATTAACGAACTCTTTATTTGCAAGTGAAAGTATTGATTTTGTATGAAATCATGAGATTAAATTTAAATGCATATTATTTAGCCGTTGAAAGCGATCTAACCACAGTCCTTGTCAGTGGATGCAGGATTTGCCGCCGTCGTGAGAGAAAGGGGAATATCATCAGGGAGAGGACACGATTAACAATGGATCAATTTTATTGTCTATCTCAAGCCGGTGTATGACAAATATCTAAATCATAACTTGGCCATAAATAATATAAAGTAATTAATTACTCTATAAGTTAATTTTAAATATATATACATATATTAATCTTTAATTATTTTTAAGAGAATTGCAAATTGATTTATAATGCTATAGTAAATAATAAATTAGAAGAGGAGCGAACTATGATTGAATATTAATTTAATACATGTAGATATTAAATATTGGCATCGAATGGTTATAATTAATTGGAATTATTTTGAATTCTCGGGGAAAATCGGAGTTATGAAGAAATCTCTTTCGCTCCCGCACCATCTCCCTTCTTGAACGCACCATCTCCCTTCTTGAAACGTCCTAGAGTGGCAGACGAAGGGATGGGGCGTGGGAAGAAGAAGCATTTTCATATAGTGGAGGGGAAGAATCTTC